>PVIY010015137.1:0-54623 GCA_004026745.1 Myrmecophaga tridactyla | reverse complement strand
TTTCCAGTGTCATACGTGCCCCCAGCCCTTCTCCCTCAACCATACTCACATTCAGCTTCATTCAATGGACTTGTATTATTGTACTACAGTCAGATAGTATTATGCTATTCATTTCTGAATCTTTACAATTTGTCCTGTGTACACTGTGTATTCCTTCAGCACCAAATGCCCAATTTCTACCATCTTTCTATCTCCTAATAACCAGTGTTCTTAACTCATACTCTAAAAGTTCACTCATTAATATTAGCTCATATTAGTGAGACCATACAATATGTGTCCTTTTGTTTCTGGCTAATTTAACTCAGCATAATGTCCTCAAGGTTCATCCATGTTGTTACATGCTTTATGACTTTATTCTTACAGCTGCATAATATTCCATTGTATGTATATACCACAGCTTTGTTTAGCCACTTATCCGTTGATGGACATCTGGGGCTGTTTCCATCTCTTGGCAGTCGTAAATAATGTCACTATAAACATGAGTCTGAAAATGTCTGTTTGTGTCCTTGCCTTCAGTTCCTCTAAATATATACCTAGTTGTGGGATTGCTGGATCATATGGCAATTCTTTACTTAGCTTCCTGAGGAACTGCCAAACTGTCTTCCAGAGTAGTTGCACCATTTTATATTCCCACTGTCAGGTTTTAGACGGTAGCCGACTGAGAAATCAGAGAAACTGAGTCTGAGTTTAAAATTTTATTGTCCCGTGGTGAGGTTCCCGGGTCCGGGTGCTCAGGGTGCGGGCCAGGGAAGTCGCACCCCCCTAGGAGCAGTGGGGTTAGATATAGGCTAGTTAGTGGGGGGTGCTGACGATGCCTACGGGGCCTCCTGTGGTAGGTTAGGAATTTCATGTGCTTTAGGGCCAGGGGCATAGCTATGGGCCGTGGCCGGGGGGCATAGCCACGGGCCGTGTGCAGTGGGGGTCCTTTGTTTGTCAGGGCAGGTCCTGATTGGCTGAGTTTGAACAGCTGTATGTCCGGATGTTCACGGTTTTAGTTCGGGTGGGGGCCTTCCAGCCAAAGGCTACCGGGCCAGGCCTTACACCCACCACCAGTGGATAAGTGTGCCTCCTTCTCCACTTCCTCTTCCACACTCCCATCTGCTCTTGAGTTCTTCTAGAATATTTTTAATTTCTGTAATGTGATCTTCAGCTCTGTTTCATTCCTTTTCATAATTTCCATCTCTCTGGATATTCTCTTTGTGTTCATCTGTCATTTTTCTGATTTCCTTTAATTATTTGTTCAAATTTTCCTTTAGCTCTGAGCATATTTAAGACTATTTTTAAAAAGTCTGTCTGGTATGTTCCAGGTCTGGTCCTCCTCACTGATGGCTTCTAATGCTTTATCTTATCCTTTGCATGGGCCATCTCTTCCTGTTACTTTATATGTTTTGTAACCTTTTGTTGCAGCCTGGACATTTTGATATATATTTTTCTGATACCACTGTTTTTATTTTATTAATTTTTAAATTTTAAAAAAATATATAACAACAAACAAACACATTCTTAACTTTTGATCATTACATTTTGATATTTGAATGTGTTATTGCTTGAATATAGATTCTGAGGCATCTATTTCTTAAGCTTATATTCAGCTTGTGTTTTGACAGCTTTCTTTGAATTCCAGGACTGAAAACAACACCAAAAAGTACCTTTCCCAGTCTTTGGATTATTGACCTGGGCAAAGGCTCTCCTTCAGAGCTGATGCATACAATGAGTTTGGAGAATAGCTCTAGGCCAAGGTATAGGGGCTTCCTAATCCTTTCTATGCATGATTTGTGTCGTTTTAGGCATGCACACGTGGCCCTGGGAATTTCCCTCTTTATAGAGTTCAAATGTCCCTTCTTTCTCCTCACAGTTGCAGACACTGCATTGTGTGTCCTACAGCCAGCAATCCCGTGCCCCAGGCAGCAGGACTTGACTGTTCTCCCACAGCATTATATGGGCAGGGCAGTAGGGTACATTCTGAGTCCCTTAGGCCCCCATCAGACAGGTTGAGTCAGACATGCATGTTCCTAGTGTGTGCACAGGGAGGGTGATTCTGCTCTCTCGAAACCAGGCCTAGGGATCCACACTGGGAAAGAGTGGGCCAGCTCTGATCTGAGCTGATAAGGGGTGGGGAAGGGGCCAGCCCAGGTGCCACAAGATTCTCCTGCTTTTAAGTAGAAAGATGTTTCTGCCAATTCTTGCTAGTTATTCAAAGCTTCTGGGGGTGGGGTGGGGGAGTAGAGTCCTGAAGTCTTATTCTACCATACTGATTACTTGATGGGGGCTAGCATGGACTCTTTTTTTCTTCTTTATCAGAGAAGTTTTGGGTTTAAAGAAATCATGCATAAAATATAGGATACACATATACCATCCCACCACTGACACCTAGCTTTGGTGTGGGAATTTTGTTATAATTGATAATAGTATAGTTATAAAAATGGGCTGTCAACTATAGTCCAGGATTTAACTTAAGGTTTACTGTTTGTGTTGTTTAGTTCCATGGATTTTTAAAAATTTTTATTTTTATTCTATTACCATACATACAATCCAACATTTCTCCTTTTAATCATATTCAGATATATATTTCACTGCTGTTAATTATGTTCACAGTGTTGTGTTACCATCACCCTCATGCCAAGGCCAGACAGAGACGCCATAAAAAAGACAACTACAGACCATTATCTCTTATGAATACAGATCAAAATCCTCAACAAAATACTAGCAAACAGAATCCAAAAGCATATCAAAAGAACCAACCATGATCAAGGGGATCCACTCTTGGTATGCAAGGGAGTGCAACAGAAAAAAATCAATTAATGTAATATATCACATTAACAGAATGATGGACAAAACCACATGATATTCTTAACTGATACACAAAAGACATTTGCAAAATCCAGCACCCCTTCTTAATAAAAAACACTTAGAAAACTAGGAATAGAAGGAAACCTCCTCAACATGACAAAGGGCATACATGAAAAATCCGTAACTAATATCCTACTCAATGATGAAAGACTGAAAGTTTCCCTCTAAAATAAGGAACAAGACAAGGATGCCAGTCACCACTGTTATTTGACATTGTACTGGAAGTTGTTGCCAGAACAGTTAGGCAAGAAAAAGAAAAGGCATCCAGATTGGTAAGGAAGATGTAAAACATTCCCTGTTTGCAGATGGCATGTTCCTATATACAGGAAAGTCACGGAAAATCTACAATACAGCTCCTAGAGCTAATAAATGAATCTGCCAGTGTTTTAAGAACTATGTCTAGAGACCTTAACCTAGACCTAAGGACTCTGCAGACCAGATTACATTTCCATTCTATTTTCCCAATCCTATGTTGCATATGCATTTGTTATTCTAATCAGTGTAGAGTCCTGAGTGTAGACAACCTCTTCCACTAAATGGGGATTGGAAGCCACAGGAATGCAGAAGGCTCTGGAGCATTAAACTCAAATGCAAAAGGTCTTTTATAGAAATGCTTTCATAAAGTCATGCCTTCTCGCCTCTTCTTGGCCTTGGATTTCACACTAAGGCAGACTGAGGGTTAGCAGTCCTATCAGAAAGAGCCTGAATGGTACAGTAGGTGAGACAGTCCGAATTCATGCTTTCATTTGGGATAAAAAGAGAAAAGATAGGCCTGAGAGCTCCTTGGAAGACAGGATAAGAGAAATTGTAAATGAGGGTTCTCTCTCACATTGTAGAATGATACGTGCTCATATTCATAGTCTAGGACAACTCCAGTTTTGTGCATTTGCTCTCTCAGGGAAACCCTTTTTTTTTTTTTTTAAATATTTTTATTGACAAAACATGCACATGCAAACATTCTTAACATACAAACATTCCATACATGTTGTACAATCAGTGGCTCACAATATCATTACATAGTTCTATATTCATCACCATGATCATTTTTTAGAACAGTATCAGTCTAGAAAAAGAAATAAAAAGAAAAACCATACATACCATACCCCTTAACCCTCCCTCTCATTGACCACTGGTATTAGGTAAACCCTTTTTAAAGGAGGAAAGACCCAGAAGATATAATCACTCCCCGTAACGGATCCTGTAATAATTTATCCCAGAAGCTTTGGGTCTGTCACCCTTTTGGCTTGCAGAGTCCTTGTATATGCCCAATTGCCCCTTTGTAGCTTTTTCTACCGCTGTCTCCCAGTAATGCCTCCGTGAGGGGAAGCTCTCCACACCCAGCACAGTGGCACTGAAGTCAAATCTCTCTGGGTTATCAGGTACATCCTGGAGGACAATTCCAAAACTCATACTTCTCAGATCATCAGAGAAAATTAGAAGGGGATGAGCTGTTTCAAGATCCAAAGTTATATGTCTTTGGAATACTCTCAGCATTCCACTCATACTTGTTATTTGACCAAAATTCAGGTTTGCGATATGGGCAGGCTGTATGCACTGAAGCAGTAGTGACTCCTTTTCAAAGAATATTTTGCATTCTAGAGCAGTGCTAAGGCAGATTCCCTACACTTCTTCTCTAGCTCTGTGGGGATCCTTTGGAGGCTGCTGATCTGTTCAGAGACTCTGATCTCACTCTCTTCATTTTATTCACGTTCTCTCTTCCCAGACTGTTTAGTCTCTGCAGCGTCTCCGGGAACTTCTTTCTCCTCTAGCTCTCTGGAAAACCAGATTAGGTGATTCAGACTGGCTTCTCTCATATTCAGCTCGAATATGCAACCTTGTAGACTCAAGAGGTTCATCTCATTTTCATTCACCAACTGGAACCTTATCCTGTATTCAGTCTCAATCTCTCTTTGCAATTATGCTCCTCTCCCTGAAACTGCTGAACTGTATTCCAGTAGCCTTGATTGTTGAAGATGATTGTATAACTATATAGCTTTTACAGCATGACTGTGTGATTGTGAAAACCATGTGGCTGATGCTTCCTGAATGAACACCATTCCTTCTTGTTCATCAGCCAAAATCCTTTTAGCTACTTCTAGTTTCGCCTTTAATGTGTTTAATAGCTCCTGGAATAACTTCCTGTAATTCACCGTAGCCTCTTCTACTCCAGACACCATGTGATTCTTGTGCTCTTGGGACAGGAAACACTTGACACAAATGGTTATCATCAAAGACTAGCTGTGGTGGTTCCAGGTGTTTCACACAGCTGTACTCTTCTGGGATTTTTTGCTGTAAATGGGGGCTGAGCCTTTTGCACATCCTGGCACGTGTTGGTAGTTGAAGATAGGGCTGTTTGCTTCTGATGTGGACAAGAGAAAGATTGGCAGGTTTCTTCCATGAGCAGATATATTTGGCAATTGCTGTGCCCACAGTCAAGCACCAACTCTAAGCAAAGAGTTCATACAGGCACAGTGATTTGGCTCATTCTAGACTCCTTAAATTAAACAAATCTTTGGGAACCCATCTTTCTTTGCAATCCTGAGTATTTTCTTTAGGGAAAACAGCTGGATCAAGGAGACTGCAGGGCTTTTATCTGTTTAGTTGTTTCCTCAGTCTCTCTCTCCCTCTCCCCTCTAGCATAGACTCTTAACTGGCATTCTTTCCAGCAGACAGAAAGTTTAATGTACTTGGGAATTAAATGGGAATAGGAAACTCATTTTACTTCTTCCTCCTTAACTGAATGTCCTGGTCCAAAATCCCTTCTCAGAGAATGGACTTCTTAGATATTTCCTTCTTAAAACACCCACTTCCTAGAGATCAGACCGGAGGAGAAGTCTGTGTTGACTGACTGTACTTGCTCAGTATTTTCTTTGAATCCAGGTTAATGACCCAGAGACTGCAGTAAAGGAATTAGAAACTCTTTTGGGTTTTACATTGACAATGGTTATTCCATACACTCGTCCTGTGAGGAAGACAACGGAAATTCCAAAAGATTCCTTGGAGAAGTACCTCAAAGACATACTGGGGCCCCAAACCTCAGGTATGTAAGTGTTTTTACTTTAATGACTCTTTCCAAGGCTATGCCTTCAGGCTGGTTCACACTTTCACACCCTGGTAGAATATGCCAGAGACAGAGAGGCAATATAGAGAGGAAAATAGCCATTGAACCCAGCCAATCTGTGTGCTGCTTTCAATGTTGTCTGGGAAGAAGTATTAACCTTCTTTTGGTTGTGAGAGCCTGGAGACAGCTGTCAAGAAGGAGAGGAAATCAGTGACAGTATATCTATCCTCATGGGCACTGGAGTGTTTCTCATTTTTACGATGAAGCCTGTTTGTACAGGTGACTTAAAAGTTGTAGGATTTTAAAATGTTTCAAGTTGTGTCTGCCTTTCAAAGGTCCCATTCTCATTCTTCCCATTCTACTTCAGAAAAATAGGTGTCTCATGAGGTTTTGAAGAAAGTTCTACCTGATGATAAAGTTTTGATTACTCACTTGATCCTTGATAAAGACTTTTTTATTTGTGGACCCTCATGTTATGATGTCTGTCAGTGACTGTGTTGTTGGTAGTACCTCTACAAAGTAGAGGGTCCTTTTCTGACAAGTCAGGCCAAGTCAAGCAAACTCCCATTGCTTTCCTGCTCTTCGACCAAGTTAAACAAAGCTATCTTCAGAGTTCAGTCTCATTATAAAGCTGCGGGTTAATTAGACTCACCACAGCCAGGATGTTTCCCTAGTGGAGCTACAGAATTCAGCTTAGTTGGGTGGGAAATTGCATCTCACTGACAGAAACTTTGGCTCAAGCTGAAGGCCTCTGTAGATTCCCGTTCAGCTGTCATGTCAGTGCCAGGTGTGGTTTGGCCAAGCACAGGATGAAAGATGTACAAGGGCACTTTTCATCCTCAGGCTTAAAGCATTCCATTTGGCAAGATGGGTTGCCATGACTGTGCTTGTGGTTGATAAACAGAACTAAAAAGCTTTTCTTCACAGAGCAGTAGTTTACAAGAAGGACAAAACTGGACACCCATATGAAATGAGAAAATCATTGGATAAATTGAGCATCCTTTGCCACACTAGATTTGAGCTGGTATGGTGTGCCTTGGGCTCTATCACTCTGATACCCAGGGAGGAAGTGCTTTTCTTCCAGTGCATCCCAAATTGGGGATGTTCTGCATCCCAAATGCAGAATTCATAAGAAAAAATGTCCGCCCAGCTGTGTCCTCCAGGTCTGGTTTGAGTTTTCTTTGTTTAATACTTGCAGGTCCTTTGGAACTCTTTCAGTTTGATCACGGGCAGTCAAATCCAACGTATTACATCAGGCTGGCTAATCATCAGCTGGTTCTGAGGAAGAAGCCTCCTGGGAAATTCCTTCCTACTGCCCATGCAGTAGAAAGAGAGTTCAGGTAAATTCTCCAGACCCGGCGGTGCACCCCACCAGCTGTCATCCCCAGCACACAACCTCAGCACTTTGTAGAAGTGCCTTGCAACATTTAAAAATACAGTTCTGGATCTCCGCGTTATTTGACATAAGAGCATAATTGTATTCAGAAGTTTTCTTTTCTTTTTTCTCTTCATAGGAGACTAAACTTTTTTGGAACATCTAGATGAGAAAGGCATTATTGGGATGGATACCTGTTAGTCTCAAAATCAATTTATTAGTGGGGCTATAGATGAGATAATTGTGGCCATGAGTTGATAATTGTTGAAGCTAGGTGATGGCTACATGGAGGTACATTATGTGAGTCTCTTTATATGTGTTTGAAATTTTCCATAATAAAATTTTCAAAAAATAAATATATTACAACCCATCCCAAATAAAACAGTTTGTTTTGCAAACAGAAATATTGAAACCTAGAAGGCTGGGGGAAAAAAAAAAAAAACAGAATCAAATTGCTTGAAGAGTGAGTAGGAAACCTGTGAATAAGCTCCAGAATGTGACATTATCTGGAAGTCTTTCTCTTCCTCTTCCTTCTAACTTCTAGCTTATTACCATGCTCTATAAAAGGCATGTTGCCAAGAATAATAAGGAAAGTATAATTTCAGTTCCTGGCCCCTCTTTGCTCTCACTGTTTACCATCTCTTCTCTTGACTGTGCATCCTAGAATATGGCTGCTCTGAGTGTTGGGAGGACTGGTGACTGATGATTTAGCCTTAGGGGCTCCACTGAGGAGAAAATCCAAGCTATTTCTGATCATTTACATATGTGCCCAGATAATAATATGCGTATACTTATAGGCAGAGACCCTAAAAATGTAAATCCACTGTTTTCCATGCATCCTGCTTGTAAACTCTGTGTTCTAGTTTGCTAGCTGCTGGAATGCAATATACCAGAAACGGAATGGCTTTAAAAAAGGGGAACTTAATGAGTTGCTAGTTTACAGTTCTAAGGCCGAGAAAATGTCCCAATTACAACAAGTCTATAGAAATGTCCGATCTAAGACATCCATCCAGGGAAAGATACCTTGGTTCAAGAAGGCCGATGAAGTTCAGGGTTTCTCTCTCAAGTGAGAAGGCACATGGTGAACACAGTCAGGGCTTCTCTCTCAGCTGGAAGGGCACATGGTGAACATGGCATCGTCATCTGCTAGTTTTCTCTCCTGGCTTCTGGTTCCATGAAGCTCCCCGAGAGGCGTTTTCCTTCTTCATCTCCAAAGGATGCTGGCTCGTGGACTCTCTGCTTCGTAGTGTTGCTCTCTGTGAATCTCTCATTCTCCAAAATATTTCCTCTTTTATAGGACTTCAGAAACTAATCAAGACCCACTCAAATGGGTGGAGACATATCATCCCCTAATCCAGTTTAACAACCATTCTTAACTAAATCACATCAATCAGAGAGATGATCTCAATACAGTTTCAAATATACAGTATTGAATAAGGATTATTCTACCTTTATGAAATGGGATTTATATTAAAACATGGCTTTTCTTAGGGGGCATACTTCCTTTCAAACCAGCACACTCTGAAACCATTTTTAGAGGCACTGAGGAATTCTGGAGTTTTTTGTTTGTCCATCTGATTTTTGTTTCTCCATTCTTACCTAGTATTGGGCAAAAGGAACATTTTTTTAATAATTCCTTTTTAATTTCTGCATGCACTAAATTTGTGTGTGTGCGCGTGTGTGCACACGCACATGGGCTAGGAATTGAACCCAGGTCTCCTGCGTGGCAGGCAAGAATTCTACCACTGAAATACCCATGCACCCTGCATGTATTATTATTATTATTTTATTATTTTTTTTTGCATGGGCAGGCACCGGGAATCAAACCTGGGTCTCTGGCATGGCAGGTGAGAACTCTGCCAGCTGAGCCACCCGGGCCTGCCCTAAGGTAATTTTAAAATTAAAAAAACAATTTCAAGAAAATGTCAGTCAGCCAACAGTTAGGTTCTTTTTAATTTTTTTCTGGCAGGATAATGAAAGCCCTTGCAAATGCTGGAGTACCTGTCCCTAAAGTTGTTGATCTCTGTGAGGATTCAAGGTAATGTTCCGGTTTATTTTTTTCCTTTTCATATTCAAGCTAGAGGAGTGAAAGGCTCATATACTAAACTGAAATTCCAGTTTGTTAAAGACAAGACAAATGAAATTTGGGTAGGAGACAAAAGAGACCTTATAGCAACCTTTTTTAGGAATTCACAGATCTTTAAGTTATCCTGAAAGATAATGAGATGCCTGCTTTGTGAGAATTGGAAGAGAACGTTTTTTTTATACTCTAAAAATATATATCCATGTAGTTCCATTTTACTTATATTTGTTAAGTTTTTATTGTTTTTATTAATTTTTTCTTGTAGTCTTCCTGAACTTAAAAAAAAAATGCTTCGTAACAAGCTTTTTGGATGTGTGTCTTTTTTCTTGTTCTTTTTAATTATGAAAAGTTGGAAAAGAATAATATAGAAAAGTTGGAAAAAATACTATAATAAACACCTATTTACTTTTCATCTAGATTAAACATTGTTAGCATTTTGTCACATTTGCTTTCTGTGTGAGTGTGTGTGTGTATAATATACATATATATAACATTTTTTTGCTGAACATTATGACGGAATTTGCAGACAACATGCATCTCTGATGAATAAAGACATTTAGTTTGATAATCCCAGCACCATTACAGCAAAGACAATTAACAATAATTCTATAGTATTAATATCTAACTCATGTTCAAATTTCCCCAGTTGCCCCAAGAATGTGTTTTATAAGTTTTTTGAGTCAAAATGGTAGAATTTTCAAAGCAACTTTTTTGAGGAATAAACTGATTTACAGTAATGACTAAAAAATGGGCTAATAACATTTCTGTGGGTCACCTTAATACTAGAGGATGGTATATGTGCCCTTCATGTCATTGACTAATGACAGGAATAACTTGGTAACAAGAAAGGATATTTATTAAATTTTCGAAGGAACCAGATCTATGCCAAACATTCCATATATGTTCACTTCCTTAATTCTTACAACTTGGAGGTAGGTACGTTTCATAGATTAAAAAGATTTTTCTATTCACAAAAGCCAAAAGAGGAGAACTACCCACATGTCTATCAATGGAAGAATGGTAAACAAATTGTGGTACATCCATCCAATGGAATATTACTTAGTTAAAGTAGGAATGAAGTATAAATAACATGCCCCAATGTGGATGAACTTTGAAATAATTATGCTGGATGAAAAGAGCCAGACACAAATGGTCATACATCATATGATTCCATTATTTGAAATATCCAAGATAGGTAAATCCATAGAGAAAGAAACAAGATTGGTGATTCCCAGGGACTGGTGGGAAGGGGAATGATTTCTTTATGGGGTTTCTTTTTTAGGGTGATGAAAATGTTTTGGATTTTAGAGAGAGGTGATGGTTACAAAACATTGTGAATGTACTAAATGCCACAGAAGTGTACATTTTAAAAAAAAATTTTTATTAAAAAAAAAAATTACAAGAAACACAAACATTCCCAACACATACACTCAGCAATTCACAATATCATCAGAAGTGTACATTTTGAAATGGTTAATTTTATGTTACGTTAATTTGACCTCAAAAAAAAACAGAAACAAAAGCTCAGAGCTTTTGAGTTGCCCATTCACACTGCTGGTAAGGGGCAGAGATGGTATTTAAACTTGACTTCAGGGGTACGTGGCTAGTTCAGTGGGTAGAATTCTCACCTGTTATGCAGGAGACCCAGGTTCGATTTTGAACTCATCCAGAGCTCAAAAAAGAGCTCAAAAAAGAGTACCCAGAAAAAGAAAAAAGGAAAAAAAAGAAAACTTGACTTCAATCCGCCTGTTCTCAGTCATGCTGTTTTCTTATATTATCGTGCTTAACCCCATTCTGATGGCTTCTACAAGCGGGCCAGAGAGAAGAGAGAGGCGTACTGGCAAAGGAGTACAGGCAGGGTGTGGATTGGTTGGGGGTGGAGGTACTTCTAACGCCCTTTACCTATGTGTAAAGGAAAAAGGAGCTGTCCTACTCTAGGTCTGAACTCCTTCACCAGGGCTCCAACCGGGCATACAGGAACAGTTAGAAAGAGCAGTGCCATGTCCACAACCTGCCACACTGTGAGTTGGCCGCTTGCATGCCCTGTCTGTGTGCTTCCAGCATCATCGGCACCCCCTTCTATTTGATGGAATACTGCCCGGGCCTCATCTACAAAGACCCCTCTCTGCCAGGCTTGGAGCCCAGCCAGAGGCAGGCCATATACACTGCCATGAACAGCGTCCTGTGCAGAATTCACAGTGTGGACCTCAAGGCTGCAGGCCTCGAAGACTACGGGAAACATGGTAAGAAGATGCCAGCTTGTCTTTCGTTCTGATCGTTTCACCACAAGTAGCCCTGCTTTTAGACTCTGTATGATTTCAAGGGGTTAATACACCAAGTGTTTGCTAAATGTAGGTGAAGTTAGCCTCCTGCTTGTAAATCCAGTTTAATTTGAAGGGAGATATAGTTTACTTGGACATTCTGTCCTGGGATAAATCCTTTCTTGAACTATAAACTCTCTTTTCCTTTAAACTTTTATCTCACTGGCCAATTTAAATTTTTCTTTTTTCTGATCCTGGACAAGGGTATTTAAGGTACATTCTTCTCCTTTTTTTCTCACCGTTTTCTCTAAACATTCTTTTTAACAGAGATGGATTCTGAAAATGTCGACAGCCAGTGTTTTTTTTTTCATATATTTGTTTCTGACTTTTTTTTGACGTATGAGATCCAGTTGCTTCTCATCCATGTCTGGATTTTTGTTTTGTTTTTACATCAGCTTTCTTGAGGTGTTCACAGTACAATGGATTCTGATAAATACATGCAATCTTTTAATTTCTATCACAGTTGTCTCTGCTTTTGCATGCTGAAACTTTAGCATGAGTCAGAGAATTTCACTGTTTCTGCCCTGCAAAGCTGAAGATTATCTGACCCTTGACCAGTATGGATTCCTGGTCATAGTCAAAAAGAATCTCTTAGGTAAACTGTATTCTTTTTTCTCTCTGCTTTCAACCAAAACTTGCCTGTTTTCTGTGGATTTTTATCAAAGGTTACAACATGTGTCCAGTGCTCCTCAACTTCTAACACATTTCTGTCAGCTTTCCTAAAGTCCTACTAATCCATAGGAACACGGTCTCAGTCCCCAATGCCAACAATTTGAGGCCTGTTGCCACAACGCAATAGGCTTTCCAGCTTCCCAGCCAGAAGTGAGAGGAGGCTTTAGTGTCCCCACCCTTTAGTGCAGCCAGATGTGTATTCTAAGAGCTAACATTTGTAGCACCCAATTCCTGGAAACAGTGCTTATTAGCACTCTTAAAGTTGAAACTTTTAGAAACCCAATCCAAACTGGGTGGGTTTTTAAAAGTCCAGGTATGGAGCTGACATTGGGCACAGTGGGATCCAGGGGCTTCAGGCATGAGTTTCTCCCCCTGTCTGCTCTTTTGGTTTCATTATCAGTCAGGTTCTTCTCAGTCCTGGGACACATGTCCATCCCTCAAGTTGGGTGTGAGTCACCACACCCAGACAGCATGAACTGACAGTGGAGGTGAGCTGATTTCCGCACAGGAACAGTTTAAAAGTAACCATTTGTGCAGAAGGTGGAAATATCTAAAATATGTACCTGCCTGCGTAAGTAAAGAATATCTCCCAAACATGTAACATGGGTTGCCTGTGGGGAAAAGAACTGAGTTCTCAGGGCTTGGGAGAAATAATTCAGACGATTCCCTTTTGTCACTTTTGAATTTTAAGCCATGTGAGTATTTTACCTACTGAAAAATAACAAATTTAAATTTGTAAAAAAAGAGCGAGCAAACACGATTTCTAATCTGACAAAGATTCTTTAGGCACAGCCTAATTACAAAAAGAAATTCTCTACCAAGGATTGACAGGACCACATAACCCTCCTTTCTCATCCCAGAGAGGCAGACTGCTATTAGGAAGGGCATCTCTGCTGCCTTGGCAGGCTGGGTTGGGACCAGTGGTTAACAGAGCCAGGAGACCAGGGTCAGCGTGCTTCCCATGAGAAGGGAGAAGGAGTACATTCGTGGGCCAGGGGTTCCCAAATCCATATAGGGCATGCTCTTGAGGGGCTCCTTCTATAGGCCCAGCTCCCGTCAGTTTTAGTCAACTTCTTATGATAATTTTCAGACTTACAGGAAAGTTGAAATTGTATCCATATACCCACTACTAATTTTAACGATTGCTAACTTTTGCCATATTTGTTTGTCTCTCTCTGTCTCTCTTTCTTTCTCTACTATATATATGATATATATATATATATAATCTGTGGAATTAACTAAATTGCAGAGACCATGACATTTCACTCCTAAATACTTCAGCCTGCATTTTCTGGAAATAAGGTCATTCTCCAAAATTGTTATCACACCCAAGAGAATTAATTATTTTCCCTGAGTACTTAACACCTAGTCCAATTCATATTTCCCTAATTATTCCTCAACGATCTCTCTTGGTTTTTTTCCAACCCATGATCCAATCAAAGGTAGGACAACCCCCCACCTTTTTTCTCCATGAATTTTTTAAGAGAACAAGTAGTTGTTTATAGATTTTTAAAGTTGATTTATAGATATGTCTAGATTATTTATTTGTAGTTTCATTTACCAACGTCTTCTGTTTCCTCTAATTCCCGAAAACTGCAAGTTACTTCTAAGGCTTTACTCAGTTTCTGTTAAATTCCTATGGATTTTGAGCTCCATATCAAACAAGAGGCCACATCTCATGGCCCAGCTGGATTCTCCGAGGCGTCAGTAGTTGGATGCTTGCATACCAGGAGCCTCGTCTTTCTATCCGTGTCTGCAAACCCTCCTGTGGGGGCCATTTTCTCTTACATGAGGCAGGTCAGAGCTTGGCTCAGAGCCAGGCACCTGGCACATGGTTGGATATTGATGACAGTGACCATAATAATAGCTACCATTCATTGAGCAGCCTTCTGTGCCAGCACTGTACTTGGCACATGATGGATTTCATCTAGTCTTCATAACAACCCTATGAAATCTAGGTATTAAAACCCCCATTGTCCGGATGAAGTAGTGGTGCCTCGCAGGTTTAATTAATTGACTGAGCTTGACTGTCAACCAGGTTAACTCCTGAATTCTTTCTAGTTTTCATTCCCAGATATGACTTGCAAGTCCTTCAACTATAGTATCTCTTGCATTTCTTTTCTTTTTTTTTTTTTTTACATGGGCAGGCACCGGGAATCGAACCCGGGTCCTCTGGCATGGCAGGCAAGCATTCTTGCCTGCTGAGCCACCGTGGCCCACCCTTCTTGCATTTCTTAATATCAAACCACAGAATAATAATAAAAGCAAACGTAGAATTTACTACATGTCAGCAAAAGTTCCAAGGGCTTTACATATTTTATCCTCCCAACAACTCTTTGAGGTCCATTTTAATAGATGGAGAAACTAAGGCACAGAGAGATTAAATAACCTGCCTGAGATCACACAGCTAGAGAACGGCAGCACAGCTGGCTCCAGAGTCTACTTATAGCCAATCACTGATGTTTAGCCAAAAAAGGGATTTATTAAAGACTATCAGGAAACTCACAGGATCTCTGGGAGGGCCAGAGTCCAGGCTTGGAGGCTGTGCAGCTGGGAACGATGCCCAGACCTCACTGATCCAGCCAAGATAAAACAGCAGCGGTTTCCACCTTTGGGCGGGAGGGCTATAATGTGGAAAATTCACCAGTCAGAGAAAGATGTTCAAAGTTGCTGTACCACCACAAAGTATTACAAATGGTTTCCTTGCACTGGTTAATTTTCGGAACATTTGGAATGTGTTCCAAATTTCTGTGCTTCTGAAATGGCACACCCATGCTCTAATCTTCTTTCCTTCAGGGAACTATATTTCATGCCAGGTGCAAACCTGGATTAAGCAGTATCGAGCCTGTGAAACCAGCACTGATCCAGCGATGGAGAGGCTCATCAAATGGCTGCCACTCCATATTCCCAAGAAACAGAAAACCACAGTGGTGCACGGGGACTTCAGGTAGACATGACTGTGAGAAGAGGGGAGTACTTAGATGTGGAAATTATTAGAAGGGCATTTGAGGGGGGGAATTAAAGCAGTAGTTGTTGGCCCATTTTATAGTTGGTAATTATTTCCATTGCAAAGTACATCCTACATCCCTGTGCATGGTCTTTTAAGGTGGGGTTTGGAAACCTCAACCCTACTGACATTTTGGACTGGATAATTCTTAGTTATGGGGGGGATGCCCTCTGCATTGTAGATGTTGAGCAGCATCCCTGGCCTCTACCCACTGGATACCCAAAGCACCATCCCCTCAGTTGTGACAACCAAAAATGTCTCCAGATGTTGCCAGATGTGCTCCCGGGGCGGGGATCATTCCAGGTTGAGAACTCTGTTTTAAGGAAGGGCAGAGAGTGAGAGTACCTCTAACTTCCTATGAGATCAGGTGATGGATGATCTTATATGGTATGGAGTGAAATAAATGAGAGAAAGTTGACATGGTTTTCTTGGGGGTTATCATCTCTTGCTGTGAAAACTGCCCATTAAGTAGTCCTCAAGGGGGCAGCACTTTTATTTTCTGTTTCACAGAATCACTTGGGAGCCGGCTTTTGATACAAGCAAGCCTTATTTCATATGGCCCCTGACCCATTGGTGGTTTTCTTGCCCATGCTAGGGAACCGTGCCTTTTATTAAATAAGGCTAGATAGTAAAGATTAATTTTAAAGACATTCCCTTGCTTTCCAGCTTAGGATGGCCTTTCCTTTCTGGTTTGCCCTGTGTAACTCACTCCCAGCTCCTTCATTTAGCTTCCTTGGGGATTCTTCCGAATGATCAACTCTTCAGTATAAAAGGCAGGACTTTCTCTGTCATGTGGCTGTCCATGGGACATAATCTGTCTGCTCTTGTGTCCATCTCTGCTGACTGCACCAAGGGGTCTCCCCACACACCTTGAACTTGGCATGCAAGTGATGCAACTGGGCTGCTGGTGAATCCTTCTTCCCTCTTTTCTGGCCATTCAGGACTCTAGATCCCTTGCCAGCCATGCTCTCCTTGCAGCCATTCCAACCCATTTCCTTTGGTGGGGAAGGGAAACCACAAGTGGCCTTTTTTTTTGTCACATTCCCATAACCGCTGTTCTCTGTCTTTGCTTCTCTTTGCACCTAATATGTAACATTAGTTACATATGCAGCAGGCAGGAGACTTCAAGCTGCCATCTGAGCACTTACTCCCTTAGGTATACTGAAATAACATTTTAATGCTGCTTTCAGAAAAGGTGACCTCCATTTCAGAGAGCTTGCTGTTGCTTACTGATTAATGCTAAACTGTCAAGATGTTTTTATTCACTGATAGATGGAAGAACACTTTTGAGCTCAAAAAAGTGAATCAGTGGTATGAAAGTAGAAACTGCTGCAACTATGAAAGGTGTTAGCTGGAAAAGCTGAAGATGGGATTACCTTACCAGCCCAGTTCCATTTCCAGGCAAACTAGCAGCTGTGTGCCAGGAAACTGACAAGGATGTTCATTTTGCCCATACTGATATATGTAACACATAGATAATTCCTATCTATTGGAATTCTATTTAGCAGATAAAATAAATTAGCTCTACATAAATCATTATAGATAAATCTCAAAAAGATAATGGTGAGTGAAAAAAAACAGGTTCCAAAAGCATACAGACTGGTATCATTTATGTAAATTTATCTTAAATAATCTAAAGGATACTATATGGTCTATGGATACACGCATAGGTAGGAAAATATAAATATGTCTCAGGTTGATACATACCAACTTAAGGATAGCAGTTATCTTTGGGAAGGAGAGAGAAAAAAGGGATGGAGGCCATTAGCTAAATTAGTAATGTTTTCATTTTTAGAAAATCTGAAGCCAATATAACAAAGTAGTATCTGTTAAATCTGGATGATAGATACATGGGATTCTGTTATATTATTCTCTGTCTTTTATGCGTGTTTGATAATTAATTTTTTAAAATAAAGCATGTGTCAGAGTCTTGGAAGGAAACAGAGGGGCCATTTGAAGAGGCCATTTGAAGAGCGTTTAATAGAAGAGAACAGTATGAATTACAGTGTGGAACATCCCTAGGTCTGAAGGGGCACGCCAGGTCCTATTTATTAACTACAGCACAACAAACTACTCCAAAATTGAATGGCTGAAACAGTGACAGTGATAATTTTGCTCATGAGTCTACAGTCTGGGGACAGGACAGCTTGTTTCAGCTGGGTGGGCCTGGAGATGGCCTGCCGTCCTCCAAAGGCCCACCTGCCTGTCTGGCACCTGCACTGTATTTGTTAGACACTAGTTGGTTCAAGGGGAAGAAGAATTAGACTTGCCTTCTGTGGGAGGAGTGTCAGAGAATTGGCAGATAAAGTCATCACAGTAATTACCAGAACCCAGAGAAGGTAGCCATGTGGAGAGGGCTGCCTGACAAACACTGTGGCCCTCCTTAAAGGGATACAGCCACCCCTCAGCCGTGGATGTAGCCCAGGGCCCAGAGCAGGAAGGGAAGGGCTGGAAGTGGATCTGGAGGGCCCAGCCCAGAATCCATCCTAGAGATCGGTTTTCTCAGAACCCTGTCTCCATTTCTTCTATGGCTTATTCAGGCTTGACAACCTGATATTCCATCCAGAAAAGACCGAGGTGCTTGCTGTCCTGGACTGGGAGCTTTCCACCCTAGGCGACCCCCTCGTGGATGTAGCCTCCAGTTGCCTGGCTTACTACCTGCCATCTGATTTTCCAGGGCTGAGAGGTAGGAGCCCCTGCTGGTGGGAGCAATCTCAAGTTGTATGTGATTGAACTGAGCCAGGAACCGAAGTCCTGCTGACTCTGATAGAAAGTGCAATATTGGAACGCGTTCTTATTACAGATGGGGAGAGATGGGCCTAACAGGTATTTAAAATTAAAAAGTATGTGTTTATAGGCACCTTTTATGCTTTCACCCAACTAACTTTTACTTAGTTTTTTTAAATTAAAAATATGTTTATCATAAAAACATGAGAGCCAACATACTTAAAAAGAAAAAAAAAAACATCAGTAGTCGTAGAGACAACCACTGCTAACATTTCAGTATCTATTCTTGTCAAAATGGGATTATATTATTTTATGACTTTTTTCACTTAATTTTATATTTGAACATGTTTTCATGCTATTATGTATTTCTTCTGTTACTAAACAAAGGCAGTGGATTCTTTTTTGCCCAGTGTGCTCAAATGACAAGTTCCTGAGACACCGGGGTATCAAAGAGAGAAAAAGTTTATTACTAGGCGCATCACAGGTAATCAGATGATCTATTGGCCTAAAAGTCTGTCTCCCTGAACTGCAGTAATTCTAATAGTTTTAGAGAATTAAATGATGGGCAGATTTTAGGACAATGACGACAGTGGCCCCAGATGATGTAATTAGAGGTGATCTGATTATTAAGCGTGTGCAGACTCATTACACCGTCACAGAACATATGTAAGAAAATGGTGGCCTTAATATGATGATGGGTGTGATTTTTAGTATTATAATGAGGTATAGATGACTTGTAGGTTAAAGTCCAAGCTACTGTGCAAGTCAAGTAAGCCCATTTGGTGAGGTCCAGTCTTAGTTATCAAGATAATTTTGGACTTTGGGTGGGTTATTTTGGGCTGACCCAAGACCCTTCATTAATAAACACTAGGGGCTGTCTTTAGTGATGACAAGACTCTAAAGTTGAAAAACTAGATGAATTGGGAACAAATGAAGTTTAGTCCCAAGGTTTTTACAATCACGGGGGTACAAGATAAAGGCTATACAATCATTATCAGAGATCAAGGCAGCTGGATTACATGTTAGAGATTTCAGGTATTTCCCTCTGTCTACTCCAGTATACCAGAAAGCAAAAAGCAATATCTATATAACGATTGTAATCAAAATCATCCCTTAAAGAAGCCTAATTTCGCAGTTACACTTCTACAGCATCATTTTAAGTGATGGAATAAGATTTTATTGTATAGATACCTTAATTGACTTAATCGAGCCATTTAATTTGATTCCTATTTGAATATTTAATTTGTTTCCAATTTTTTTTAATATTACCCACCAAACCAAACCAAAAACAGACAGTGAATATCTTTGTAACAATATCTTTGTTTATATGTAAGTTACACTCCTGGGACAAATTCCCAGGAACAGATTACTTTACATGCTTCTTAACCTTGAAAATGTTAGAAATGGAGCAAACAGTGCAATTTTTTAATTTGATGTGATTATCTTTTTCATAATTTGGGGGTGGGGGGACTCTCTCTTTCAGTACCATTTATCAAATGACTGGTGAAAGGTAATGTGTGTCCACCCTGAGCTGCGGTCCACCTGGAACCAGAGGCTGCATCCCTTCCTTTACTGCCAGTTTACTCTTCAACTTTCCAGAGCCAATTTGTGAATAGTAGATTCAGGCCTGAACTCCCACCTCTGAGAGCGGAAGAGCCACTGAAATAAAGAGCTAACCCCTTGAACTGACTAGAATTCCCAGGGACACGGTGATTTTCAGAATCCAAATACTCACAGCCACAGGGGAGAATAGAGTAACTGCCCAGGAATGGCTCTGTCTGTGCCCTCAGGTCTGAGTGACTGTGACCTGACTCAGCTGGGCATCCCACCAGCAGACGAGTACTTCAGGATGTACTGCCTCCGCATGGGGATCCCTCCCACTGAGAACTGGAATTTCTACATGGCCTTCTCTTTCTTCCGTGTGGCTGCAGGCCTACAGGGAGCCCACAAGTGCTCCCTCACAGGTAATGAGCTTTGGGGTGGGAGTCAAAACGAAGAGCATTTCTCCACCTGGTAGAAGGCCTCAGGTGGTCGCAGAGGCTTTAGGGGAGCCAGTTTGGCCAGAATTTCTACAAGATTCAGTTAGTTCAACTATTTGTCATTAAATATACTGTCTTTAACATATTATATATATATATATATATATATATATGTATGTATATATTGTCCTTAACATCCTTAAACTTGTTTTTTAATTGTTAAGCTTAATAAGTTTAATGAATTGTTAAACTTATTAAGTTTAATAATTAAACTAACTAAATAAGTTTTATAATTAAACTTAAACACTTGAGGTCCTATGGAATATTTGTGTGTATGTATTATACATATATGCATATACAACAACCATATATGGCATACTTCTTGCTTTTTTTTTCACTGAATAGTGTTTCATAGAGACCTTTCCATATTAATAGGTACAGATCTACATCAGTCTTTCTGATTTCTATACTACATCACATTGTATGGATGTACTGCAATTTATTGAGCCAGTCCCCCTATTGATAGATATTTGGGCTGTCTGCAAATTTTTGCAGTCACAAATAGTAGCTGGTAAAACCTTCCTCCTACATGTATGAATGTATCTGAAGGGTAAATTCCCAGAAATAGAATTGCTAGGTTAAAATATGTGCTTTTAAAATTTTTGTAGGGTGGGCGACAGTGGCTCAGTGGCAGAGTTCTCATCTGCCATGCTGGAGACCCAGGTTTGATTCCCGGTGCCTGCCCATGCAAAAGAAAAAAAAGGATAAAATTTTTGTAGATGTTGCCAAATTGCCCAGTAGAAGGATTGCTGATGGAGAAAAAACATTATTGTGCATCTTTTGATGCTGCTTTTACATACATGGGAAAATATTTTTCTTAACTAGCTGGAAGTTCTAGATTGTAGCTTTTAAATTTGAGTTGTTGAGAAGAAAAGTTAAGCACTGTTCCTTAGAACTGTGTGCTGATTGAGTATGTGTATACATGCACTGCGTAGAGTGTTCACATATACATATATGTGGGGATGGGCAGTGTCATTAGGTTTAATTCTAAATATCATAGGGTAGCAAATGAAATAATCTATAACCTAAATTATTTAAGATGTTAGAAAAGCAGATTAAAGTTTGCTTTCAGTGTAGAAAGGGAGGCAGGTGGAAAGAAAGCCAACAGAATTCACTGCAAAGGCCTAGGAACAATGACTAATCCAGTAAGCATTGCGTACCCCTAGTGACTGATTTAAGGTCCAGGGAAGGATATCCTCAATATGAACCTGAAACATCTTATATCAGAAAGCAAATAAATTGTCAAAGACTACTAGAGTCACCCCAAAAGACCTCAGGAGTCAACCTGATTAGGCTCCCACTTGCTAAAGACAGGAGGTCTGCACCAACAAGATGAAAGCTGAAATGGATGGAAATACATCACATATATTTAAATCCATGAGTAAATAACAATACTAAAGCAAACAGATAAAATCTCTTTGGCGACATTGGAGGATGCCAGGGAACCAACTCATTATTTTGCAAATTGGTAAATAAAGGTAAAGAATCCAGGATTGGGCGGGCCACGATCGGCCACGGTGGCTCAGCAGGCAGAGTTCTCGCCTGCCATTCAGAGACCTGGGTTCGATTACCGGTGCCTGTCCGTGTAAAAAAAAAAAAAAGAATAATCAAGGATTTGTCTTGCTTTTCCTTAGAGTTACCAAATAACTCATGAGGGAACGTTTCTTTCTAGAGAAGTATCCCAGATGGAATGACAGAATTAGAATATCAGGGTGTATGGATAGTTCAGTGGTAGAATTCTCACCTACCATGTGGGAGACCCAGGTTCGATTCCTGGTCCATGCACTATCACCCTCACTCGAGAAAAAAACAATGCCACCAATTTGCAACCCTAATGAATTAGTGGACCTGGACAATAATCTGCAGTGGCTGTTAATATCCCAAGAAGAGATAGCCAGTTCCTGATACTTCCCCTAAAAGTCTCACTGAAATCTCAGCAACCCTCTAGAGCTTACCAATCTACAGGAATATAGGATTTACAAAAACATGTTAAACAGCACCTCGGAGACACAGACACTCACAAAATCCACCTTCTGGGGAATGCCACAGTATGGAAAACAACTCATTTTCTTCAATAAATTAATTTCAAGGTGGAAGGAGATAAAAAACAAACTTTTGGATTAAAACAGACTTAAGAGACATCAGCCAAATGCAGTTTGAACCTCATGTGGATCCCAGTATGAACAAGCAAATTAAAAATATATATATGAGCTAGTAAAATTTGAATTCTGACTGGATAGTTAATGTTAAGGAATTATAGTTAATTTTTCAATATGATAATGGCATGTGGTTTTTTTCAAGTATTTGTCTTTTAGAGATATATGAAATATTTACAGATAAAATGACTTGATACTTGGGATTTATTTCAGAAAAATCCAGGACAGTGGGAGTGGGGAAGGCAGGGAATGGGGGTATATATGAAGCAAGACTGGCCATGCATTGATAATTATTAAAGCTGCAGGTATCTTCTCCTTACTTTTGTATACCTTTGAAATTTTCCAAAAGGAATTAAAAACAAAAGGCAAGTAGAAAGAAACCCAGCAGTGGATTTGCTAATATTAGGGGGCCTTCTTAGCTTTGCATTCAGTGGTACCCCAAGCTTGCCAGCAGCGAGCTCTCAGTCAGGTGGCCAGACTTTTCTGAGAAGGGTAGTTGCAGGACAGGAATTGATCATTCATTCATTCATTCACAAGTAACTGAGCATCTACTAGGTGCCAGGCAGTGTGCTGGGTGGCACTGGAGATAAGAAACTGTAAGCAAGACAGTGTCCAGAGAAAAATCAGAATTCAGAGAAAATTCCATTTTAACCCTACCTGATCAAAACAAGAGTCTTGTTAAGGAAGAATTCTTGGAAACAAATTCAGCAAAGTTGCAGGATACAAAGTTGCAGGATAAATAATGGAAGAAGTCAGTTGGGTTTTTATACACCAGTAATGAATAATCTGAAAAGGAAATAAAAAAAAAAACCAAACAATTCCATTTAGGATAGCATCTAAAAGAATAAATTACCTAGGAATAAATGTAACACCAAGGAAGTTAAAGACTTGTACACTGAAAACTACAAAATATTGCTGAAAGAGATGAAAGGACACTAAGTAAATGGAAAGACATCTTGTGTTCATGGATTAGAAACTTAATATTGTTAAAATGTCAATACTACCTGAAGCGATCTACAAATTCAACACAATCCCTATCAAAATTCCAGCAGCATTTTTTTTTTTGCAGAAATGGAAAAAGTGATCCTAAAATTCATATAGAATGGCAAAGGTAGTCAAACAATCTTATAAAAGAAAAAAGTTGGAGAATTCACACTTCTTGATTTGAAACTTACTACAAAGCTACATTAATTAAAACAGTATTGAACTGGCCTAAGGATAGAACTTCAGACCAGTGGAATAGAACTGACAGTCCAGAGATAAATCCATACATCTATGACCAGTTGATTTTTTTCTTTTTTTTTTTTTTTTTGGTGAGGGATGGCTTACCCTCCCTCTAAGACATGCTGGCTTACCTTACCCCCTAAGACATGCTGGCTTAGAGGACGGGGTAATTGCTGGGGCAGGGGCAGAGGCAGGAGTGGAGTGGAGACTTAGGCAAGGATAGAGCCAGAGGTCAAACCCCCACTGAGAGAAAGAAGCACTGCAATTCTACAAATTAGTCATCTAGCTGCCAGAGAAGCAGACTGGCTGCTGGTGAACTGGGTGCTGTGGGCACTGAGACACACAGAGCTTAAGCCACCAGGCCTGCAGGCCCCAGCCCTTTTGGTCCTGGGCTTTCTATGTTTGGTACCCTGTTTTCTTGTGCTGTCATTAACCAAACACTTTTTCCTTTACAGTAACTCACTTTTTAAACGTATTTAAAAAGGAAAATTTAGGGTTCTGCCTCAATCATAATGATGGAGTGAGAAGACTTAGGACTTTGTCCCCCACCACAGAATCTTTGAACAGCCAGCAAAAACTGGCAGAAACATCTTTCTCAGAGCTCCAGGAAACAGTTAAAGGACTGCAGTAGCCTTGCTAGTGCTGAATCAAGAAAAACGTTGGCTTCTGTGGCACCCTGGCTGCCCCCTTCCCTGACAGGTGCAGAGCTGGCCAGCACTCCAGTGCAGATCGCCGGTCCCAGTTCCTGAGGGAGCAGAGCAACCCTCGGGCACATACTGGAAGCAAGCATGTCTGGCTCAGACTGTCTGGTGGTGGCCTGGGGGTGGCTAGTTGATTTTTTATATGGATGCCAAGTACATTAAATGGGAGAAATAATGGTCTCTTCAACAAATGGTGCTGAGACAACTGGAAATCCACATGCAAAACAATGAATGGGAACCTCTACCTCTCACCATATACAAAAATTAATTTAAAATGGATCAATGACCTACATATAAGAGCAAATACTGGAAAACACTTACAAGAAAACACAGGGAATATCTTTAGGACCTTTTAGTAAACAAAGCATATTTAGATTTTACACTAAAAGCACAAGCAGCACAAGAAAAAAAAATAGATGAAATGCACCAAATTTGATTTTTCACCAAAATTAAAAACTTTGTACATCAAAAGACATTATCAAGAGAGTCAAAAGATAACCTGGAGGATGGAAGAAAATATTTGGAAACCATGTGTGCTGATATAAAATTGTTATATACCCCAGAAGAGCCATGTATTCTTTCTTAATCCAATCTTGTGGGGGCAGACCTATTGTATAAGGTGGAAACTTTGATTGGATTGTTTCCATGGAGATGTGACACACCCAATTGTGGATATGATCTTTTCATAAGATGTGACTCTGCTCATTCAAGGTGGGTCTTGATTAGTTTACCAGAGTCCTTTCAAAGGGGAAACATTTTGGAGGAAACTCAGACACTTGGAGAACAGCTGCTTTAGAGCCTACAGAGATGCAGATATTCGAAGATGCTTGGAAAGCCAAAAGAGAGAGTAGATGCCTAGATGCAGATGTTTGGAGATGCAGGGCCCAGCAGGTGTGGCCATGTGCCTTTCCATGAGATGCTAAGCAAGCCAGAACCCAGAGTTCTGTCCCAAAGGAGCTAAGTGAAGGCCCACAGACACTTAGACAGGCAACCACTGGCATTAGAAGCTGGAATCAAAGGAACCAGGAACAAGGACCAGCAGATGCCAGCCATATACCCTCTCCTGTGACAGACATCAGCCTTTCTTTCTTTCTTTCTTTTTTTTAATTGTGAAAAATAACACATACACAAAAAAAGCAGTAAATTTCAAAGTACATCTCAACAATTAGTTATAGAACAGATTTCAGAGTTCGGTATGGGTTACAGTTTCACAATTTTAGGCTTTTCCTTTTAGCTGCTCCAAGACACTGGAGACTAAAAGAAATATCAGTATAATGATTCAGCAATCATACCCATTTGTTAAATCCTATCTTGTTATAACTCCACCTTCTCCTTTGATCTTTCTCCCGACCTTTAGGGGTATTTGGGCTCTGCTCACTCTAACTTTTTCATGTTGGAGGGGTTGTTGATAATATAGGATAGGGGGGATGGAACTAGGTGATGTTCTGGAGAGGCTGGCCCCTCTGGGTTTCAGGACTTATCTGGCCTAGGATCCATTTGGAGGTTGTAGTTTCTGGAAAGTAATCACAGTGCATGGAACCTTTGTAGAATCTCAGATAGAGCCCTAGGTGTTCTTTAGGGTTGGCAAGAATGATTTTGGTTGGGGTTTGGCAACCCATAGTAAATAGCAATATCTAGCTGAAACTTGTGGGTTTTTTGTTTGTTTGTTGTTTGGTAAAATCAACAACATACAAATACAAACATTCTTAACATACGAACACTCCATACTTGGTGACAATCAATGGTTCACGGTATCATCACATAGTTATATATTCATCACCAAATCATTTCTTAGAACATCTGCATTACTCCAGAAAAATAAAAAGAAAAAAGTAGAAATTCATACATACCATACCACTTTCCCCCTCCCTCTCATTGACCACTAGGTATTTCCCTCTACCCAATTTATTTTAACATTTGTTCCCCCTATTATTTATTTATTTTTAATCCATATTTTTTACTCATCTGTCCATACCATAGATAAAAGAAGCATCAGAACAAGGTTTTCACGATCATACAGTCACATTGCAAAAGCTATATCATTATACAATCATCTTCAAGAAACATGGCTGCTGGAACACACCTCTATAGTTTCAGGCACTTCCCTCTAGCTTCTCTAATACACCTTAAACTAAAAAGGTAACATCTGTATAATGCGTAAGAATAACCTCCAGGATAACCTCTTGACTCTGAAATCTCTCAGCCACTGACACTTCATTTTGTCTCATTTCTCTCTTCCCCCTTTCGGTCGAGATGGTTTTCTCAATCCCTTGATGTTGAGCCCCACCTCTTCTAGGATTCCTGTCCCACATTGCCAGGAAGGTCCACACCCCTGGGAGTCATGTCCCATGTAGACAGGGGGAGGGCAGTGAGTTTGCTTGTCATGTTGGCTGAGAGGCCACATCTGAGCAACAAAAGAGGTTCTCTTGGGGGTGACTCTTAGGCCTCATTTTAAGTAGGCTTAGCCTACCCTTTGCAGGGATAAGTTTCATATGAACAAACCCCAAGATTGAGGGGTCGGCCTACTGAATTGGTTGTCCTCACTGCTTGCGAGGCTATCAGGCCCTCTCCAAATGGGGAAGCTGAATTTTTCCCTTTCTGTCCATTCTCCCAAGGGGACTTTGCAAATACTTTTTTATTCACTGTTCAGATCACTCTGGGATTTTTTGGGGCATCACTCTGGACAAACCTACAAAGTCTCATGCCCTGTTCAAGGTTCCATGTACTTATAGTGTTCAATTAAACTGTCCATATAAGTTATATTAGGAAATGCACTAGTCAAAATATAAATTTTGTACCAAATAAACATTTTTTGCTTTAGTCTCACACATAAAGTTTTAAAATATGAATGACCATCTATTTTCAACTGCAATATTGACATTCCTTTGTTCGTCCTCATGCAAAAACATTTTTAAATTTGTGCATTTAATCACTATCATTATACACTCTAGGTATTCCTAGATTATACCATCTTAATCTTTATCATCTACCTTTCCTTCTGGTTTCAATTGTGCCCCCAGTCCTCCTCCCTCTATCCTTCTCACATTCAGCTTCATTCAGTGTACTTACATTATTGTACTACAATTAGGTAGTATTGTGCTATCCATTTCTGAATTTTTACAATCAGTCCTGTTGCACAATCTGTATCCCTTCAGCTCCAATTATCCAATCTGCCCTATTTCTATCTCTTGATGGCCTCTGTTCTTAACTGAAATTCTCCAGACTCATTCATTAATGTTAGTTCATATCAGTGAGATCATACAGTATTTGTCCTTTTGCTTCTGGCTAATCTCACTCAGCATAACGTCCTCAAGGTCCATCCATGTTGTTACATGCTTCATGACTTTATTCTGTCTTACAGCTGTGTAATAACTCCATTGTATGTATATACCACAGTGTTCTAGTTTGCTAGCTGCCAGAATGTAATATACCAGAAACAGAATGGCTTTTAAAAAGGAGAATTTAATCAGATGCTAGTTTACAGTTCCAAGGCTGAGAAAATTAAAACAAGTCTATAGAAATGTCCAATCTAAGGCATCCAGGGAAAGATACCTTAGTTCAAGAAGGCTGATGAAGTTCAGGGTTTCTCTCTTAAGTGAGAAGACACATGGTGAACACAGTCAGGGTTCCTCTCTCATCTGGAAGGGCACATGGTGAACACAGCATCATCTGCTAGCTTCTTCTCCTGGCTTCCTGTTTCATGAAGCTCCCCAGGAGACATTTTCCTTCTTCATCTCCAAAGGTCGCTGGCTGGTAGACTCTGCTTCTCATGGCTATGTCATTCTGCTCTGCTCTCTGAATCTCTTTCATTCTCCTAAATGTTCCCTCTTTTATAGGACTCCAGAAACTTATCAAGATCCACCAAAATGGGTGGAGACATGTTGTCACCGAATCCAGCTTAACAACCACTCTTGATTAAATCACATCTCTAGGGAGATGATCTGATTACAGTTTCAAACATACAGTATTGAACAGGGATTATTCTGACTTTATGAAATGGGATTTAGAGTAAAACATGGCTTTTCTAGGGGACATACATCCTTTCAAACCAGCACACACAGCTTGTTTAGACACTCAACTGTTGATGAACGTTTAGGCTGTTTCCATCTCTTGGCAATTGTAAATAATGCTGTAATAAATGTTGGTGTGCAAATGTCCATTTGTGTCCTTGCTTTCATGTCCTCTGAATAGATACCTAGCAATGGTACTGCCAGATCATATGGCAATTCTATAATCAGCTTTCTGAGGAACTGCCAAATTGCCTTCCACAGCGGTTGTACCATTTTATATTCCCACCACACAGTGGGTAAGTGTGCCTCTTTCTCCACATCCTCTCGAGCACTTGTTGTCTTCTGTTTTATTGATAATGGCCATTCTGGTGGGTGTGAGATGATATCTCATTGTGGTTTTGATTTGCATTTCCCTAATAGCCAGGGAAGCTGAGCATCTTTTCATGTGCCTTTTAGCCATTTGTATTTCCTCTTCTGAGAAATGTCTGTTCATGTCTTTTGCCCATTTTGTAATTGGGTTGTCTTCTTACTGTTGAGTTGACTGAAGCTTGCATTTAAGAGTAGCCTCTAGAATAGCCTTTCAATTCTATTTGAACTCTCTTAGCCACCAATACCTTATTTTGTTACATTTCTTTTCTGGAGTCCTAGGTGCTTTTAAGAGATAACAGGAGTGATGTTGTTTGGTGTTTAGCACTATCTAACTGAAACTTGCGTAAGAGTAGCCTCTAGAGTAGCCTCTTCACTTTATTTGATCCTTCCTTACTACTGATACCTTAGTTTATTACACTTCTTTCCCCCCTTTTGGTCAGGAAGGTATTGTCGATGGTGCCAGGGCCAGGCTCATCCATGGGATTCATATCCCATGCTGCCAAGAAGACTTTTACCCATGGACGTCATGTCCATGTAGCGGAGAGGGCAATGATTTTACTTGCAGAGTTGGGCTTGGAAAGAGAGAGGCCATACCTGAGCAACAAAAGAGGTCCTCTGGAAGTAACTCTTAGGCATAAGTATATGCAGGTTTAGCTTCTCTGCTACAACCATAGGCTTCACAAGAGCAAGCCTCAAGATCAAGGGCTTGGCCTATTGACTCGGGAGTCCCTAGTGTTTCAGACAATACCAGGGGATTCCCCAGTGGTAAGGTTTAATATTCCATATATTTTTTCCCTTCCCTTAAGGGACCTTGCCAATACTTTTTTATTATCTGCTCAACATACTCTGAGATGTATCCATGTATTACATTAAGCTGTACAGAATTACAAGCACTCATTCCCATTCTGGGCTCCATGTGTTGTTTAAATGATCTATTCAGATAGGTTGAGTTAGATTATATGTACAGAAAATTTAGGTTTTGGACAAAATAAACCTCTCTTCCATTGGTCTCTTACAGTAGGTGAAGTTCTAAAATATAGACAACATCTTCCTTACCCCTGTATTCTAATTCACCTTAAATCCAACCTTATATCTAATTAAAGCCTGATCTGTTTTTCACTTTCTTTAACAGCTGTTTTATGTGGCAATGCTGACTTTCAGAACCGCAGGACTGTTACTCTGAGTCTTAGGTATCACACAGATACCCAAAGTTTCATAGAGATTCCAGGTTATACATATGTAGCATAGCATCTCAAAATCTAGAAATAATAATTACAGCTGTGGACTAAATGTGACAGCTTTAAGAGTTTACAGTCTAGGACCCAATTTTCGTATAAGAATTTTCTAAATGAGACCACAATATTTGCTCTTTTGTTTCTGGCTTATTTTGCATCACATAAGGACATTGGCCTTTCTTGAGTCAAGTGCCTTAGTTTGGATATTTTTATGGCCTTAGAACTGTAAACTTGTAACAGAATAAATTCCCTTTTTAAAAGCCATTCCATTTGTTTATTGCATTCCAGCAGCATTTACCAAACCAAAACACCATATATCTGATAAGGGTTTAATATCCAGAATATACAAAGAACTCCTACAGTTCAACCACAAAAAGACAAACAACCCAATTAAAAAAAATGGGCCAAGGATCTGAAAAGACATTTCTCCAAAGAAGATATTCAAATGGCAAGTATATGAAAAGTTGCTTAATACCATAAGCCATTAGAGAAATGCAAATTAAATCTACAATGACATACTACTTCACACCCACTAGAACAGCTATTACTAGAAAAATTGAAAGTGTTAGTGAGCTACAGTGAAATAGGAACCCTTGTACTTTGTTGGTGGGAGTGTAACATGGTGCCACCACTATGGAAAACAGTTCATCAGTTCCTCAGAAAACTAAACATATAATGACTAGTGACCCAGCAATTCCACTTCTAGGTATATACCCCAAAGAATGGGAAGCATGGAATTGTACAGATACTTGTACATCAATGTTCATCGCAGTATTATTCACAGTAACCAAAAGGTGGAAGCAACCCAAGGGTCTATCAGTGGAAGAATGGATAAACAAAATGTGGTATATCCATACAATGGAATATTATTCAGCTGTAAAAAGAAGTGAGGGTGGGCCACAGTGGCTCAGAAGGCAGAGTTCTCACCTGCCGTGCCAGAGACCTGCATTCGATTTCCAGTGCCTGCCCCCACACACACACACAAAAGTGAAATGCTGGTCCATGCTACAACATGGATGAACCCTGAAGACATCACGATGAGTAAAATATGCCAGAAACAAAAAGACAAATATTGTATGATTCCTCTCAAAGAAATACTTAGAATAAGCAAATTCATAGAAACAAAAAGAAAAATAGTGTTACTAGAAGTGGGAGAAAGGGGGGTGGGGAATTATTGCTAAATGAGTATGAGTTTTGGTTTGGGGTGATGAAAACTGTCTGGCAACAGATAGAGAGGTGAAAGTTACATAGTATTGTCATGTCCTTAATGTCAAAGAATATGCAACTTAAAATGGGTAAAATGATTTTTGTATATATTTTGTCACATTGAAAAATATGTAAATTATTTCAAAAAGAAAAAAAACTTCCAAGTTGTTTTAGAAATTCAAAGGGTTGTTATAATACTTGTATAGCCCGTAGCACAGTGTTAGGTATTAGCAAGTGCTCAGCAAACAGAAGAAGCTGCTGATATAATTACTATTATCCCTTGTTAACATTATTATTAAGGGTTTTTTTTGGAGTAATAACTGTTTTTCTTTTATTTTGCTTAGGACAAGCAAACTCAGCAACTGCCAAACAAAGTGGAAAGCTGACCGAATTTATGTCTAACCTGGCATGGGATTTTGCAGTCAAAGAAGGGTTCCGGGTTTTCAAAAAGATGTCAGCCACAAAACCATTAATGAGGTCCTGTCACACGTGGGCCAGTGCACTGTCTCTGCTGAACGCCACTGACATGCGGAGTTCTGTCTCTTTTCCAGAATCTACCCCACCTCGTGCCTCAAAGGGAACTCAGGTTCTCTCTCCAGAGGGCCCTTCCCAGCCAGCCAGAAAGCTGGAGGAAGTGGTTTATAGAGCAGCATGAGTACCCCACCGAGCAGGAGCTGCAGTCACCAGGCCTTAGCAAACAGATGGACCCCTTCCCCTGTGACAGAAGACCTCAAGATAAAGTACCTTAGAGTTGGTAAGACCATGTCAGTACAGAAGTTCAGCTCACCTGACTGAGCATCTCTGCTCCCTTGGCAGGCAACAAAGAGACAGGAGAGTTAAGACAAATTATCTTGGTTTTCCATCATCATCAGAAAGCACAAGCTCTAGATAACTCTATTGTTATTTCCTCATTCTTGCGTTGTGACTGTCACAGCCACCTAGCTCATGTGAGAGTGACTGCACAGGCAGAGGAAAGCCGTGCCTGGGGATCAGACAGCTGGGACAGCTGATCCTGGCTTATGCATATTTTAATTATGTAAATTTCAAACTGTATTTCAAAATATATCAATTAATAAAGCCTGTCTTGCAGTGATTCATAATGTCAAAGATACAGGGCCAAATCAGTTGTAAAGTATGTTTGACACTATTGTCAGGCAGTGGTGCCATTTTAACTGATAAACTGAAGTACCTGCTGTTCTTTGTCATAATTAGTCCTGGATTGTGTTGTTATTTGAGGTCTTCAGGCGCACATATTTTGCCTACAATGCAATCATTATCTACTTTTTTTTAAAAAAAAAAAAGCACTATCATTTTTCCCTAGTTATAAACGTATCAGAAAATTAAACACAGCTCAAAGATGACAAAGGCATAGCACATAGAAAGAAAGAGCTTTTCTAAAGTTTACTGTCCTCTAAGATCATCACAGTCAAAAATTTGGTGGATTATTCTCCAAGCTTCTTTGTACTATATACTAACACATTATTCCTGTGTTTTAATGGAATCGTTCTATACATTCTAATCTCCCACTTGCTTTTTGTATTTAATAATATATCCCCTTTCCATGTCGGTGCATGGAGATTGACCTTTGAGGTGCATGATAATTCATTTAACCCACCCCTTGCTGAAGTACTCTGTGAGTCTGAGCGCCAGCCACAGAAGCCAGCTCTGGGTCACTTCAGCAGAGTCCATTAGGTAGCTGATAACATTAAGAGGGAAGCTGAAGAACCAGCTTCAGAAGACATTAGAAGAGAAGGAAGGTCTCAGGGAGCATGACCAAGAGCAGCCTGGTTAGCTCTTCTGGACACTTCTTTGGGACTCAGGGTTTAAGGAAGAAATTTCGGCATGGCCAAGTGTAGGTCCCATGTCCATACCTTTACTGCCAGAAGAAGAAGAGAATGTCTGGACCTCTTCAGCTTCTGCTGCAGGAGACCAGGCCCTGACCCCACTGAAATGTATAAGTGAGGGGCTCCTACAGAGTAGGAGGGGTTTGGATACTGGGTCAGCAAGGTGCCTTGGACATTCTTCTACATATTTCTCACTCTTTTACTGTCTCTACAGGATTAATTTGTTGGAGGAAAAATATTGGTCCAAGGATAAGACAATTCAGAGTTTTAATAAATAATGCCAGATTGTCATCCAAAAGGTTACCAGCATACCCTCCTGTCATTAATGCTTGCAGAACTCTTCCCCCACATCCTGGCCAGCACACTTAGTCCCTGCCCAGCTAGATAGGCCTGGCCTGTCAACTACACAGAAGCATCAACTACACAGAAGCATCAGAAAAGCAAATACTCATGCAGTGGATACCTCTAAACTCTGAAATAAATGCCTAGTGAAAATCTGTATTGGTGAACACTCTACTTTTAGTTTTACCTGGGAATCATGAAAATTAAGATTCTGGGGTAGAGTGATAAAAGCATAGCTCATGACTTTTATCCAAAGTGCGATTACCATCCACAAATGAAGGATTGGCCATTTACCATGCATTTCCCAAATCCTGTGAGGTAAATATTATACTTAAAGACAAGGAAACAGATGTGTCCAAGGTTCACAGCTAGTAAATCATAATGCCTGAATCCAATCCAGATCTTCTGAGCTTAAGTTGTTTTTCCCACTTCAGGGAATCCTACCAGGAAATGATTATCTTCATTCCCTTGCCCTCCTCTTCTCAGAACTCCCTGACTTCCTACATCTCCCTTCCTATTCCTTCTTCATTCCAATCAATCTGCCCTTACCTTTGGCTACTACACTCTGAGCTAATGAGTTCAATGCAAACAGTGGTACAAGTACATGTGCTCATCCTGTAGCTGACGCTGAGACGAAGCCCAATCTAAACATAAAAGTCAGGCCAGCGGGTGCCTGAGGGAGAAGAAATGATGATTATATTCATAATCACTTATGTTATCTTATTATCTTCCCAACAAGCCAAGGGGGTGAGTGCAGCAGACAGTGGTCAGGTTTGAGCTGCCTAGTGAGCACTGCCCCTTCTCTTGGTAGAAGCATCTCTTTCATTTGGGGGCATTCCCTCTCCCCCACTGAATACAGTCTGGCACAAGTGGGAGTCAAGGTGCCTTGCCCAGCCCTCCCTGGCCAAAAACGTGAGCCAACTGAACAGGAATAGCATGCAGTGACAGTATTGAAAACAGATGGCACGCACTCATTCCACGTGGCAGGGCCCCAGGGGGATTGCTGAGTATCCTCCTCTATCACAATCCTCTAGGCGGCCCTGGCCCCTGTGAGCTTCCAGGCTTCCTTCTCTAATCTTTGTCCCTTTTGATAGCTCCTGAGAACCCTCCCATCCGATTTCTTTTTTCCTTTAGTTAGCCCCAGCCAGTTTCTATTGATGCAACCCAGCAGTGCTGACTGCTGGGTTGTCATCACAACCCCATTTCATAGACAAGGAAACCGAAAACTGGGAGAGCAGGGATTTTGCCTGTCTCCCCAGCCCGTGGGAGCGCTAGGTCTGAACTGGTCGATGGGAAAGCCTGAGTTGCTAACTACCAGGTTACGCTTCCTGCTTACCCACACAGGAGCCACATTTGGAAATCTGGAGCTATCCTTGTCCTGGGAACAGTCAAAAGTTTTGCCTCATGAAGGAGTGTGTTCAGGGGACTCCTTATTCTCTAAGTAAAAGCAGCTGAGGCTGAAGCCAAACGAAATGGACCATGTTCCTTCCAGGCATGGCAAAGGACCCTTCCGCCTATGGTGTTCATTGAGCATGCTCTAACAATATTCATAAATATGCAGGAGTAATGTAAATAATGATGGACTAAGGAGCAAGCAGGAGTGTCTGGGATATGGGGATGGAAGGCGACTGCTGCTGCCATTGATAGGACAGGGTCCTCCCCTGGAGTCTACTCTACCACCATCCCTGCAGGTGTGCAGACTTACACCCAGCCTGATGGCACAGATGTGGGTCACTGCTTTGGGTACACACTTCATCCTTGTCTCTCAGCCTTCTTCCCTCCACTCCCTTCCATTGTTTTCCATGGATCAAATTAAAATTAAATCCTGGGGTTCCTTGATTTATTTTTCCCATGATAGGAAAAAGCCAAGGCTGAAGGACTTTGGAACGTTTTCCTATCCTTGGAGATTGATCCCAAGAAAAAATACGGAGCCGGATTGACCAATATGATGAATGCACACTTGTGTCAACTCATGGGCAGTTCTCTGTATGCACCTAAGGTACCTTCTTTAAAGATCCCCTGAATGTGCAAGAATCTCCTAGAGCTTGAGAACACTTCAGTATGCTCTATCATTCTTTTGCAGTAAAGGGGAAGTCCCCCTGGCTCATACTGGGGTCATGAACACTGATACTGAGACTTCGGATAACGAGGAGAGGTCAAGTATAGGGGCAGGGACTGTCCAGGAGCAGGGCAGCAGCTCCCCATGGGAGCTACCTAGAGGCTGGGGCTCTGGAGGGCACAGCCAGCCTGGCTTCCACTCGCCCCCAGCCTCCTGCCTCCACTCTCCTTTCTCCTAAACAGACAGGGGGTCCATGGTGGGAGTTCAGGAGGTCTGAGATATTCTGTTCACAATGTTGAATGTGTGTTTCTCTGGAAAGAAGAAGCACTTTCACTAGGTTGTCAGAGGGGCCCATGACTTGGAAGGGGCTCCAGTCCACTGCTGCCAGGGTACAGGAAGTTTTATTTAAACTTACATGTGAGCGTCATCGTTCTGCTTCTCTCCTTTTTAGATATTTAACTGCTCTGCTCCAGAGACAGGGTGCAATATGACACTGAGGAACAGAAAGCACGCCGGCTGACGCCCCTGCCATAGGGAAAGACCTGCTCCTGCTTTGCTATGACTGAGCCTCAGGTACCTATTCTGTGCTACCAGCCCAGGAGGCTCTTTCTGATCGGACCAGACCCTCACTGTGCCCCATTGGGTCTCTGCAGACAGGGAGCCCAGGAATCTTTGCTAATTCTAACCGGAATGTGTTCTCTCAGGTTGTCTCCTTGGTGCCACCCACACTGAGTCTTTGATCAGAGAGCACGGCCTCTATGTCATAATGGTCACAAGTGGTGGATCTCAGGTATTCAGCCCAAAACCCATTTTCCAGTCAATTCCGTGGGTCTGCTGATAAGCAGGCCTCTCGATCCTGTCTCTAGGCCCAGCTGTTGTCTGAGAAGTAACGAATGTGTGAACTTGTTTTTCAATAAATGCAGACAAGATTCTGTCTCCATGCTCCCAGCAGAAGCTGCAAACCCTGTGAGACCAGGAGCATCTCCCAGAATGCTTTGTTCTCAAGGGTTCTTACTGGGGGTGGAGACTTAACCAGGTGCCCACAAGTGGGGTGGATTCCCTCCTGCACACATGACTCTAGGAATCGCTTACTCCTTCCCTCCTGTCTCTTCATTTTGCCTTGAACTTCTCCCTTTGAAATTCACCTGCTCTGTGGCTCCCCTTGCTCCCGGATAAGGGGCATTATATCTTAAAGGTGAAGGGTAACCTAGTGTGTATCGAGTCCTAACTCTGCAGGGCCCTTCACAAGTACCGTGGGTACCTTACCTTGCTGAATCCCCACATCTCCCCAGAAGGCAGGTATTATTGTCTCAATTTTACAGAGGGGGGATCTTAAGTCTCTTGCCTTAAGGTGCTAGCTCCCAGCTGGTAAGCAAGGAACACAGAATTGAAAGCTTGCCTGATTCCAAAGCCCATGCCTAAACAATTATGTTTACACTGCCTATGAGGAACAGAGCAGAAGAGGCTGGTGAGAATCAAGTAGCGGTTTCAAGCCTCTTGTCTCTGAATTATATTTCCAACTCTTTATGATGCTTTTTAAAACTGTTGTCTCACAACTGTAGATTCAATTGCTCTTATTTATGGTCAAGAGCCTGCAAATACTCATCTGAGTATTAAGCCCCACAGAGCTCTCCCTGCTTGCTGGCTTTGGCTTGCCCTGTGCCAAGATGGCATCTTGAGAGCCAATTGATGGGCCTGGCATCAGATGAGGGGGGTCTGTCTCATTCCTTTCCCTGCAGGCATCCTGAACTCTCACTGCCAACTCTGTGTGTTTATGGGAAAATGAGACCCATATGCCCTACACCACCAGCAGCAGTCTGTGCTCTTGGTTCCCATGGATGCCTCAGGGATAAAAATCATCCGGCCTCTAACGTGTATGGCCTGGAAGATGCTCCAGGTTAGACCTCACCTGCAGCACATCCTGATGGCCTCAGGCAGCCTCGCTCTAGTTCAGGACTCACCTCCTTGAGGGGTGTGACGAGATTTGGAAGCCCACATGCTCAACCATGCAGGCAGATTTCAGAGAAGCATTTATGCATTTTTCTCCTCTTCACTTACAAGATAAACAGAACTCTGAGAGACAGAGAGGTCTCTCCGGACAGGGGATGGATCCAGGAAGTGCACTCCAAACCTTCTCTGGCCTGCTCTTCTCTCCCCATGTGGAAAGCTGAACTCCAGGAAGTAGCCCTGATTTGGTCTTCTCATTGGATGCTCTTTCTCTCTGCTAAAGATGTTCATGTTTTCCTTTTCAGCATTTCCACAGGATCACTGTGTTAATGGGGTCACAAACTACTAGGGAGTTTCAGCTTAAGGTAGAATTACTGTTTTATAAAAGAATGGTAGAATATTTGTTTGACATAAAAAATGAGTGATTTTTCCATCATAATATGCTCCTTTTGCTCCCCCTCCCCATTCAGCTACATCCCAGTTAAAGGACTACCTCAAGGGCAGGACTGTTGCCAATCAGAAGACTTGACTGAAGGTGTGGGATAAACAGACCCAAGGAGGACAGGTAAGGCTGACTGCTCGAAGTGATGTATTTGGGTCTTTCAGGTGGCCACAGTGTAGTCCTATTTGAACATGTTTGTGTGCCCAAGGAGAACACTGTCCTGGGCCGGGGCTTAAGATCGCCCAGGGCAGACTGGGTCCTGGCAGGATCCATCACTGAATGAAGGTGATCGGGTATTCAGAGAGGGCCCTGGCGCTCACGAGGGCTCGCGTGGGTGTTTCCCCTCACTCCTGGCACTGACCCAGAACCACTGTCTGTTTTGCTGTCAGATTTCCAATCCCAGCTGGATTCTGAGAGCAGTTAGGAGGTGAAGCACGGTGATGTTCTTGCCAAGAAGTTGTTTACCTGCCTTTGCTTTGCATCTGTAACTTTGCAAAGTTTGAAAATCAGAGCAGAATGGGCCCCGCTCTGCCCACGTGACCAGAGAAACATGCTGGGCTCTGGGCAGCAGACGGTAGCGTTCCAAGGTCCAAAGGGTCACAGGCTGCCAGAGTCATCCTACTCCTGGCACATCTTAAAATATCAGATGCGGAAGAAACCGTGTTGATAGCTTTCACCCCCAGTGCTCCAGCAGCCAGACCCTGGCATGCCTAGAGCTCTATCCCGAGCACTTCATTCTACTGTGACTCCCTCAAAGGTCGGAAGTCTAAGTAAAAGAGAGCTATGGATCAAACACAGAATCTTTTGCTGGGAACAATCAGGAGTAATGATTTCACAATGATAAAGTAAAGCTTTGAGACCAAACAATGTCTCACAAGAAACCCTATGCAAAGAACAGAGGCAGTCAAGTGTATTTTATTACTGGGCAAATGTTCTTTGTTTTACACACATTTGACTTGGGCTGATCAGTTCTTTCCCCTTTGAAAATTAAATGGTCCTCTCTGCTGGCTCAGGGTATGGTGGGGACTCCAGTTCCATCCTGCATTAAAATTCAGTTGACTTTCCCGGGGAGCAGTTTGATGGTATGCATGCATTGTATTAACACAGCAATTCCACTTATAGGCTTTGATTACAAGGGATAAGACCCTTGATAAAGATTTGATAGCAGCAGGTTCCCCAGCACTGACTATAACAGCAAAATGCTGGGAAGGCCCCATTCAGCCAACAGCTGGTGACTGGCTAACTAAGCCTTGGCAGCGCCTGCAGTGAGATTCCAGCAGTCTACAAAGCAGTATTTAGTGTGTTACCCTGTTTTTGTAAAAAAGTGCAAATGTATGTGTGTATGTATATGTATATATATATACACACAAAGAGCCTAGAAGGCTACCCACCATTAACTGTAAGTAATGAGATGGTGGGTTACCAGTTTTTATTTTCTCCATTATATTTTGTCTGACAATTTACTCTTTTTCTTCCATGAGATATATTACTTGTATAATAATTGTTTTTAGTAAAATGAAGAAAGAAGCACTCTGTATCACCTGTTCTGATGCTTTGTGACTCTGAAAGGCTTTAAAGTTTCCCTTGCAAGATAAAGGCTGGACGCCAAGGGCCTCCAGCACGCAGGCTTTCTTCCCGCCGGTGCTCCAGGGTGTGAAGCTGGTCTCAGGCCGTTAGAGGGCGCCCACAGCCTCTTCACCATATCCTGGGTAGCCTTAGGCAGCTGCCTCACAGCCAGCCCTCAGCCTGCCTGACCAGACTTGGCTAAATTGCTGGAGTAGGAAGTCACTGCACGGTCCCCATGTTAAGTGCCAGTATCTCTGGTCCCTGGAAACTGCCTGTGGCTAGATAGTGGGAAGACTGGCAGATGAGCTGCACACTCCTGCCTCCACTTCCTCTCCTACCCTGCCCTGCAGCGAGGTCTGTCCTCTCCAGTGTGCACTTCCTCCCACCCCCTCTCCAGGGCATGAACCCCTGCCCCTTAGCATGGCTCTCAGCCCACCTGGGCACTCACAACCAAGGGCTACAGTGTCCTTAGCTCTGTTTCCTGCATCAACAGATGAAGTCCCTAGTGGCTTTCAGGAACCTCCTGGTGGAGCAGGGCATGCTCCTGGCAGACATTACCCAGCCACCTGTGGAGACTTAACAGGCCCGGCTGCCGTCCTGAAAGCTGCCCACCTCATGGACGTGGCAGCATATAAGGTCAGAGGCCAGAGGCTCCTCCGAGGGTCTCACAGACGACAAAGACCCTAAGGTGGTGGTGAGGGAATCAGTCTCAGAAACTCTAGATACTGTACTTGACCCAGTGAACTTCTCAGTCCAAGAGAGTGGGCTTAATGGGGCCAGGAAACCTACTGGCTTCAAGCCTACACCCCAATCTGGGCTCTCCAGGCATGCTGGTGAGGAATCAGGCAAACTACAAAGTAGGTGAAGGAGAAGGAACCTTTGACTGGCCTTAATCTGGTTACAGAATTTGCCAAAATTGGAGATTATTTCAAGTGTGACATTATTCATTAATTTCAAGTGTGACATTAATTTATTACTCTTTCTGTGTGCCTCTAGTGGATCATGCATTGTACTCACATTGCCCCCTTCCCTGTCCAGCCCTCTTTGGGACGGCCTCTTCCTCCTTCCCGAGAGGCTTCAGTAAAGTGGTCCACCACCCAGGTTCACAAATCCTCAGTTCCCTGGCAATCCAGTGCAGAAGCCATGGGAGCTCCCAGGGTGCCTGACTCATATGCCCTGACCCACAGCAGATCCTTGTAGCTGGGTTTCCCAGAGCCCCAGCTGGCCTTGGCCCACTGTTAAGTGAAGATGAAGGTGGCTGTGCCCCTGACTTCTTCTGCCTTTTCTGGGTACCAGAGATATCTTCCATCATTTGGAAAGATGGCAGAGTTCCTGGGTTGTCCAGGCACTAGCGTCACATCTTACAGCATCTTTAGTCACCCTCCCAGTTATCCCTCCATGCTCCCCAGTGTTGGGGACACAGTATGTACTAGGTAGGGGCTGTCTCAGGAGCTTCTGGCCTAGCAGGAACAATCTGTTCTCTGGGAGCCACTGTCTTAACTTCTTCCTGGGAAACAGATGTTCTTCCAAGGTACTGCCTTTGGTCTCCCTGCATTTCTCTTCCTTTGAGGCTGCAGCTCTACATATTGCCATGAGTAAAATGGTACCCCATCCATGGCCTACCGAGTGATCGATCATGCCATTCAGATGAGCAGACTGTGAATCTTTGGCTTGTTTGAACCATTTACAATAAATGCAATCCTGGCTGCCTTCAGCAACCCAGCGTCTTGTAGTGGGATGGTGGCCCTTCCCTGTACACTCACTGTACCTGCTTCTTTCCTTTTCCCTCCTCAGTAGAACCCTACAAGATGGGCCCCATTTGAATCTGAGGAAACAAGGCACAGAAAGGTGAAGTGACTTGTCCAAGTTCATTCAACTTGCAAGCAGCCAAACTTGGATTTATGTGACCTAAGTCTTCATAATGCCAAAATTCAGGTTCTTAGCCATGCTGGGATGCCTTCTTCCCAAAATTTAACATCTCACCCCAGCACAGGGATTTCCCCAGTGGCAGTGACCCTGCAGAGCAGGTTTGGCGATTGTGGCATCCAGAGAGCAGCAAGTGTGTGTCTGCACCTGAGGTCTTCTAAGACATCAGTTATCACACAGGTGTTCTGGGAGGTGTCCCTGGGAAGAAAGCTGTTTTGAGCAGAGGTCCTCGGTGTCCAGGGTCACCCAGGCTTCCTCCCCTTCCCACCCTATGTCCTCCAGGCCTTCAGAGCAGGTCTGAGCAGTGACTATCCCCTGGCTGAGTTCTTCGCCTGGGCCTAAGCACTGCGCTCTGCTGATGGTCCAGATGAGGTACACCGGGCAGCAGTGGCCAAGATGGGGTTGCAGCACTGTCCTTAGGTCTACGGGAGCCAGATTGTCCCTGCAGGGCCAGCCACCACCCAGAACTTAAAATAGTGTGGTTTAAAAGGTCTGTTTTTGTGATTCTTGCACCCTGCCCAGAAGCTCTGTCCTGGGAGCTTCGGGTCCCCACGGAAGACATTTCTATGACAAGTGCTGAGTGTGACATTTCAAGTGAAGAGGAAGGGGGTTAGCTGTACGCTGCACTGGTTTTGGCAGAGAGCCTGGGAAGCTAGTCTTCAGTTTCTCGGTGCTGGTCCCCTCTGTGGCTATGGTGTGTGGCAGCTGTAGGAATCTAGTATATAGTAGGACACACCACCCCTGTTTCGTGGTGTCCTCCCTGGCACACACAGGGGCAGTCACGTCTGATTGCAGCCTTGAGACACAGGGCCCCAGCGCTCCTGAAGCCACTGGCACCTGCCTTGCTTCATGTGAATGTCTATAAAGCAGCACCTTAAAGTGCTATTCTGGAAAGCAGCTTGGGGACACAAAAGAATAAGGCAATACATCTGAGACTTTGTGACCCTTCTTTGATATACAAAAGGAATCAAGATTAAAGGTTTCCATTGCAGACCCTTGGTCTCTGTGTGCCAGATACCTCCTTGCTCCTCATGCTCCTCTACCTGTGGGATCCTGCCAGCGCATTGGCCGTATACGTGTGCGGGACACACAGGCTGGGATTCCCAGCTGGGCTCACATCGCTGCCTCTCCACTGCTGAGTGGAGTTCTCTTGTGCTCACTATAAACAACACCGAAGGGGCTGCTGCTTTCTGGTGTGCGAGGCCTGGGGCTCCCAGCCTCCCCCATCTGCTCACAGAAATTCAGAGAACTTGGTGGGGAGGGCAGATGGTAGGCAACTGGCCATTAAAGGTCAGAGAGTAGCTTTCCCTTTTCTGAGGAAAGTGGAGTACCCACTTGCTGAGGTCTCAGTTCCTCCAGCCAGTAGCTCCTGAGAAGGGGGTGCTGCTCCCACTGAGCCCAGGTGGCCCATGGAATTAAGTCATTTCATACTCTGTGTGATGTGGCTGACAGCTGCCCAGTTCAGCTAGGCTGGTGGGCAGTGGCTCTCCCCCTCATCTGCTGCATTGTGGACTTGACCTCCTGATGGGAGCCACTTCACCTGAGTGCTTGCCTGCTGCAGCCAGAGCCAGGCACCTTTAGTCATCTAGGGGCTGGTGAAGGTGCACCCCAGAAAGTCTGGGGAGGCAGACCCTCTTCCGATTACAACTGAGAAACTGTTGTTGCTCAAGAAGGGTAAAGTTAAATTCAAGTCAAAAATACATAACCACAATAAAAACAGAATTAAAAGAAAACTACGGCTTGATTTCACAACACCAGCCACACTGGCAAATGACCTTCTGCAAACTCTGGCCAAAGCAGAACTGCCTGGGTTCTTGCTGCAGGCCTCGGGCAGGAGGTCAGTGACCCAGCCTATCACATGGCCCTAAGCATGTTTATTGCTGCTTCTGGGGTTGACCTGGCTTGTTAAGCGGAGCTGCTGCAGGGATGAAAACAGAAGTCATGCTGTGGGGGTGAACCCTGTGTCTCCCCCAGCTAATCTGCTCTAAAGGCTGGAGGCTCTCAGGCAGAACTTTGAGAGCTGACCTGAGGAATGGCAGCCACGGAGCCCAGGCCTCCAGCAAGCCCTCATTCGGGGTTGCCAGCAGAGCTGAATCATCCACTCAACCTCTGTGGATTGAGCTCCAAGGCTGGGGCCCGCACTTGTCTAGGCTTTCAAGTATGCACAGTTAACATAACCCACAAAACTGCTGTGATCTCAGGGTGCTCATGAGTAAACTGGGGGAGAGTGGTAAGTGCCAGGAAGCCAGGACTGGGTGATGTGGCAGACACTGCTGGGGGCAGGCTGGGACTGCGGGCCCCTGGGAGGGCTCTTTTCAGGAGCACTGGAGCCAAGACCTGAATGACAAGAAGAATAGACAAGAGTGCTTCCGAGGGAGCTGCAAATGTAAAGGCCCTGGAGAGGAGCCCTGCAGGTGAAGGGTGAGGCGGGGGGAGAGAAAAGTGAGTGAAGAGGTTGGGAAGGCAAGTTCGGAGCCAGATCACACAGGGCCTCGTGGCCTAGGTAAGGTGTTTGGAGTTGATTCTAAAAGTGACAAAAATGCCACATTTAGGTAATGGTGTGATGTGACCTGATTTGGGTTTCCAAAAGATTTGTCCACACACCAAAGTTCCCTAGAATGAAAAAGGAATAAAGGAAGATTAGAGTCAGGTTCAAAGTTTCCTAACACTGCAGAAGGTGCCATAGAAACCACCTGCAAAAAAAAAAAAAAAAAAAAAAAAATTTAAGGGGGAGGGGAGAAAATGTGAGCACAAGATCCAAAGAACTGAAAGGAAAGGAAATCTCACCTAGTTCTAATCTCATTTTTTTCACCTTCAGGGAACAGAACAACTGGCACTTCTGGCTAGCCAGATACAGCAACCCGACAGGTGATTCCCCAAGCATTGTACTTCTCGAGGCTGGAAGTAAATGTGTGGTTATGGGTGCACACTTGGGTGTGAACACGCTTGGCGCAGTAATGGATCACGTCTGACCAGTTTTACTGTGGAAGACATAATGTCTTCCCACCGTCCCTACATGGCTGGACCTGCCTTATTTATGAGCCTGTCCTGGGAAAGGGAACAAAACGTGACCAGACCTCACTAACTTCTTTTCCCACAGCAGTCTCCCTGTACACACTTCCTGCTCCTCTGCTCTTGGCAAGCATCAGGGGGCTGGCCTGCTATAGGGCTGAGCCCCCCACCTGCCCCACGACAAATCCTCACCAGGTTCTACCAGGACTCCAACTCTGGAAGGGCTTTTCATCCCTTCCAATTTTCATTCCTCCTCCTCATCCCTGCAGGAATGTGTGGTCTTGGCATCCGAAAGCTGCCCGTCCTCCTCCAAGTCTTGGTTTCAGAAACCATCAGATTATTTCAGGACAATCCCTTTGAGGATGAAAGGAGGTGACTGTATTCCAGGCAACTTGCCGGGGTGGGACCCCTTCAAGAGAGTGGCTGGACAAGAGGCTGTTCTCCACCAAACATGCCCCTCTTTGGTTCCAGTGGATGGGGAGCCCTTGTCGGTCCCTACCCCAGCAATGCCTTGGGAATGCTGGGGCTGTGTTGGTGCTTGCCTCTCCCTATCCCTGAGAGAAACCTGGAGCAGACCCAAGGCAAAAGCAATAGTTGGGCATCTCGGAGGTACATCTAGGGAGAGCAGTCGATATTTATGCTGCAATCTGTGCAGTATTCAGAGAACAGGAAGAGTTCTCCTCTCAAACTCACTATTATGTGTGAGCATCAGAGCAGGCAGATGTTGGTCTATGGGGCTAAAGCAATCTGGGGTAAAACCGAAGTGAACCTGTTTGACAAATACTCTGGGAGCAGAGTTTCTTTTAATCAGGTTGTTTGGGTGAAGGAGTGGCTTGGGCAAATTTTCTATTGCATTAGCATTAGATAGATAACACAGCAGCAGTTAAGAGCTGCCCTTCTAGATTCAAATAGCCCTGGGTTTGAATACTAGCCCCATTATAGAGTAGCAGGGAGATCCTGGGCAAGCCACTGACCTTCCAGGGTTGTTGGAGAATTGAATGTGATAATGCACGGTGTCCAGCTCTTAGGAAGCCTGTAGTTCATGCCAGTTATTCACATGTGGCTGGAGTGGGAAGGGAGGTTGGCTAAAGAGGAGGAGGTTGTACCAAGGCTGGGGTATGAGCTTGAGCCAGCTTAGACTGCAATGCTTCTCATTTTTTAATGTGTCAATGGATTGCCCGGGGATCTGGTTGAAGTGAAGAGCTTGATTCAGTAGGTCTAACATGCTCCCAATGAGCCCAGTGTTGCTTGTCTGGGGACCATACTTTGTGAAGCCCGGTGAGAACAATGTCTAGCCTCTCCTGACCTGATCACCATGGAAAGCAAGGCACCACCTGGAGGTAACAATAATTGACCCTAGGTCCTTAGTACACACTGGCACCACGAACTATGTATTATTTTTGAATCTTTACAATTGGCAGGTACTTTTCTTCTTGCTGTTTTAGAGATGAGGGTACTGAGGTTCAAAGAAGTTGCATCACTTGCTTAAGATTAAACAGTCAGTTAATTCAACCCTAAATTCTACTCCGGAGCTCTTTTCACACTTTCCACTTGGAGAGACAGCTTTTTTTAGGATCTCTCAGGGACTTCCTAAAAGGCATGGGCTGCCTCACCTGGCAAAGGAAAAGGAGGAAAAAAGCAGTCCTGCCTAGCCAAAGACAGCATCCTCTGCCCTGAAGAAAATACATGAGTTTTTCTCCTGATTTTATTTCAAAATCTCCAGAGTTCCTGCTAACTGCCTTAGGGGTAGGACCCACAGGCATGTGTTTGCATGTGGGCCTGGCTAGATGTGTGTCAAAGTTTCTGTGCTTGTGCAAACAAGGAGGGCGGCTGAGCAACAGGGCTGGAAGGTATTTTTCCTCCTGCGTGTTAGGGAGAATGTCTTTAAATTTTGCTTTTAATTCCTCCACCTAAAATCCATTATTTTAAAATACACACACACAAACAGACATTAGATAAAATTAGGGTCGTAGAACCGGGACCAAATAACCAAATTTCATCTGGCATCTCACTATTCAATGATCCTGAAGGAGACTTTAGTTACACCCACTTTTTAGAAAGCAGGTGCAACTGAATTTTTTTCAACCTGAAAACTTATAATTGGACCCTACTCACGTAATGGTTTGGAGTATTTTAAAACTAGGAATTTGCATATCTTTTTAGAGGAAGTGAAATGATTGTTTCTTACTTAACTCAGGGAGTTTTTCACAAAGACCTCAGCACTGAAAGTGGATGGCGTTTTCATGTGAAAATGTTCACATCTTTCCCCTCTGCAGCTCAGTTAAAGGAAGGTATTTATTTGCATGCTCAGTTTCTCCCCCCCTTACTTCTCTGCCCACAAAGGATATTTTGCTTCTGACAGTTCCATTCCTGACAAGAGAGTGCACAGAGTGGGGCAACAGAGCTAAAGAAAAAGAGATTTTTATCAGAACGAAGACTTTACTGAGAGAGAAAATAGCAAATGAAGGTGAAAGAGAAAAAAGAGCTGCATAGACTGTCAAGGGAGAGATCTCGGTGGAGAATGACATTTTAGTTAATGCTATGGAGAGAGGGAGCCACAATTATATTAAGGTTTCAGCACACAGTGGTTGATCTTTGTCCGAAGTGTTTGGTCGACCTGGAACTGAAGACTGTGTGAAAGCAGCTTAGGAAGATTCATGTGATTAGGGAATACTCCAGTAGAAGATGGGATTTGAGATTTCTTTGAGTAGAGAGGGTAGGATGGGCATGGGAAGATGTGAGCCAAAACCAGAGGGTCAGAGATGAGAAAGCTGTTTGTGGGGAATGGTAAGTCCCACAGACACACAAAGTTGGAATAAATGAGCCTGTTAACCAAGTTGTGTGCTACATCTAGACACACACCATGCGCAAACACAGGGCTCAAGCCTGTTGCGGCACCCTTGGACAACTGGATATATTTAAGCTAACTCATTGTTTCCTTCCCCACCCCTGACCAAATCTGCTGTATCTCCTTGCTTTTCATCTTGGTGAACAGCATATGGTAGAAAACTCAGTACCATCCCCAACCCGTCCCTCACCCTCACCTCCACAGCTACCTGTCAATCCCACCTCTATGCTCTCTCTCCCAGCCATCCTCCCCCCCTTGGCTGCTGATCAGGCCCTTATCATCTCTCACTTCAGCTGCCTCCAGCCTGTCTCCTTTCTATAACTGATTGTCCATGCCATTATCAGAGGGATCCCTCAAAAGCACTTAATGTGAACACACTGCTTCCAGGCTTAAATATTGGGTTAAAAGAAATGATAGTACAAGAGATTATGGCTTATGAGAAAGCTACAGCGATCAAAACAATGTCTTAGTGGCATAAGAAAACAGATCAATGAAACAGAACAGAGTTCAGAAATACTCAAATACATAATGGAATTTAGCATATGATAAGGTGGCTTTTCATATTGGTGGAGGAAAGATGGATTATTCAGTAAGTGGTGTTAAAAATCTGAGGAGCATGTAAATCTCTATAACAAATAAATTCTTAAAAGGCTTAAAATTTAGAGTGTAAACTATGAGCCATAAAGGTACTAGAAAAATGTGGGAGATTTTTTCTTTTTTTTTTTTAATAATCTCAGAGTGGAAAAGGCTTTCTAAGCATGACACAAAAGCCAGAAGGCATAAAAGAAAACACTGACTAAAAAACCCAAATCTGTAAAAATTAAAATATATCATAAACTAGGTAAAAAGATAGATGATGACCGGCAGAAAATATTGGTACCATATATGACAGATAAAATGTTAATTGCATTACTATATATACAAAGCATCTTCAAATTTAATTTTTTTTTTTTTTGCCTAGGTAGGCGCCAGCAACCAAACCCGGTCTCCGGCATGGCAAGCAAGAACTCTGCCACTGTGCCACCGTGACCCGCCCTCAAATCAATTTTAAAGAGAACAACCAATCTGATAGAAAAATGAGCAAGGGACATGCAGAGAAAAAAATACATGACTTCAAATCGGCAAAAATGCTCAAACTCACTCATGAGACGAGAAATGCAAACTAATACTATATTTCACCTCTCAACCTGGTAAGTTAAAATAAAAATCTGATAATAAATTATATCGGTAAGAGTGTGAAGAAATGGGCATACGCGGACAGGACAAGGGCAGCGGTGGGGTGGTGAATTGATAAAACCTTGGAGGGCAATCCAGTAAAGGCCTTTCGACTTTGTGATTGCATTTCTATGAATTTATCCTGACGGATATCAAGAATACAAGTTGCAGCACTGTCTGCAATGGCAAAAGACTGGAAACACTCAAACGACCTTCCATAGGAGGCGAGTGAAATAACCGCGGGCCTGTGTTCAGTGGAATACTATGTAGTTGTTAAAGGGAATGGGAAACCTACCTCGCGGGCTTTTAAGAGTGCTCCCCCACACACGCATTCAGTGACAAAAAAAATAAGATGCTTTGGGGAAGCAAAGGGAGGGCCTAGGTGGCTGCAGTCAGTGACAGGAGGGAGACTCACTTTTTAGTGACCTCTGCGACGTGAACTTGGCGGTTCCTGAAACCCCTTCTCTCTCCTTCCTCGGCGCACAGCACGACTCACTTCCCAGACTCCTTTGCATCGAGGACGGACGGATCACGTGCCTGAATTCTAACCAATGAAACAGGCCTAGCCACTAACCTTCCCACGTGACATCTTTAATGCTCCCCAGCCCTACCCCCACCCCGGCTCTCACCTTCCGTTTGCCTGGAACCGAGCTGGGCCCCAGAATGATTTTGGAAACCAGGTGTGGAAGTCAGAATTACACCAAGAAAGGAGCTGGGTCCTTGAGTTCCCCCCTGGAGGAGAACACCCATGTGAGATGTACCGTGAGCAGGAACTTTATTAACTCACGGGAACTGTGTGGCAGTATTTGTTACCTTATCCCTTTGAGAACATACTAGTTCTCCAAAGCAAAGCAAAACAAAACTCATACATACACACTTTGTGGGTCTTCTTCGGCTCTCTTACCGACACATTTGCTTGGTACTTCACTTTTAGCCTTGGCAACCTCTTCGGCTCCAGTGCCAGGAGTTCTCCGCTGTCTAAACATGCATCTTTACCACACTAATGCTAAGTGTAAATAGCAGGGGTGTTAGGGGTAAGGCGTTTTTCTTTCTGGAGCAACAAAGATGTAAAATTGTGGTAATTAAAACACAACTGTGTTTATACTGAGAATCACTGATTTTTAATCTATACCATTTATTTCTTTTGTTAATTTTTAAATTTTTAAAAAATATGACAAGAAACACAAACACTCTTAACATATGATCATTCCGTTCTACATATATAATCAGTAATTTACAATATCACATAGTTGCATATTCATCATCCTGATCATTTTAGAACATTTGTATCAATTCAGAAAAAAATAAAAAGACAACAGAAAAAAATTCATACATACCATACCCCTTACCCCTCCCTTTCAATGATCACTAGCATTTCAATCTAAGTTTATTTTAACATTTGTTCCCCCTATTATTTATTGTTTTTCCAAATGTTTTACTCGTCTGTTGATAAGGTAGATAAAAGGAGCATCAGACACAAGGTTTTCACAATCACACAGTCACATTGTGAAAGCTCTATCATTATACAATCATCTTCAAGAAACATGGCTACTGGAACACAGCTCTACATTTTCAGGCAGTTCCCTCCAGCCTCTCCATTGCATCTTGACTAACAAGGTGATACTTATTTAATGCATAAGGATAACCTCCAGGATAACCTCTCAACTCTGTTTGGAATCTCTCAGCCATTGACACTTTATTTTGTCTCATTTCACTCTTCCCCCTTTTGGTCGAGATTTTCTCAATCCCTTGATGCTGAGTCTCAGCTCATTCTAGGGTTTCTGTCCCACGTTGCCAGGAAGGTCCACACCCCTGGGAGTCATGTCCCACGTAGACAGGGGGAGGGTGGTACTGGAGAGAGTACCTTGTTGTGTTGGCTGGAGAGAGGCCACATCTGAGCAACAAAAGAGGGAGAACCACTGATTTTACACGCTGGACGCAATGTATGGTGTGAATTAAATTGCTTTAATTAAAAAAAAGAAAAACATGCATCCTTGTCATAGCTCAGCTCCTCTCTCCAGGTTTCTGTGTCTCCTCCTTAGGCTCTTGTGATCCTTACTTAGTTGAAATGCACATATTTGACCTGACGCCCATCCCCTTCCTAGACAGGGCTCTCTCATTCTTTCTGGCATTCCCAGTGTTCAACTCGGAGATGTCTGTGGACTAAAATGATTTGCAGAATCCTAGCTTTCTACCCCTGCCCTCCCGCAGTCCAGTCTCCAGAAATGACAATGGAGTCAGAGTTATAGAATGCAAATCCTGACAATCATCCTTCTGTTCCAAACTCCTCACCCCTGCCTCCAAGGCCCTGCGTATCTGGCCCCTGTTCAACTCTCTGGTCTCACCTCCAATCCTTTGTTCATATTAGAGGGTCAACCAAAGGCATGCTGAATTAGCTGCGTGGGGTCACTGCAGCGCCCGGGCTCGCATGTTGGTAACCCATGCCGGGTGGGTCCCATCCCAAGCCTCTGGCACCGGGTGTTTCCTCCCCCTGAGATGCTTGCCTTAGATCTTTACCCGAGTAGCTTCTCCCCTCGTTCAAGCCCCTGGTCACTTCCTGACCTGGGTATTCCGAAACAGCGCCTTCCCCAGGCAGCTCCTGACCCTTCTCATCTCCTCATACCCCTTCCCACGATAGGAAATTAACTCGTGCTTGGGTTTGCAACCTTTTCTCCAGTGAGTGTAAGCGCCCAGGAGCCAGGGCTGGGGTCGCTCCTGTTAAGGCCTGTACCCCGGTCACACCTCAAGGGTTCGAGCCCCGCAGTCTGACTTAACGAGGCCGGCCGGCGGGACCAGGCGCGCCCAGCGGGGGCTGGAGGGCGGAGGCGGGGCGCCGAGATTGGAGGGTGGGGGCCAGCCCAGGGCCACCGGCTCCAGCCCCCCACGCCGGTCCCACTGGCGGATTGGAGGAGGGGGAAGCGGCAGACACGTGGCCCGCCCCGCGCCCGCCCATTGGCGGCCGGGCCGGGGGCGGGGAGAGGGCGCGGGCTGAGTGACCCCCCGCAGCCGGCCGCCAGCCCCGCGCCGTCCAGCACTCGGCCCCCGCTGCAGCATGTTGCGCGTCGCCTCCCTCGCAGCCGCCGCCGCTGCCGGCCTCGGGCCCCGCGTGGGCCGCCGCCTTCTGTCCGCCGCCGCCTCCGCGGTGCCGGCTCCCAACCAGCAGCCCGAGGTCCTCTACAACCAGGTGAGGCCCCCGGGCGCGCTTTGTTCTTTCCCCGAGCCTCGGTGGAGCGGAGCCGGCCCGGCAGGGAGGCTGGGAGCCCGACCCCCGAGACGCTCCCGGCCATTTCTCCACGTCCCTTCCCCGCTTTGGGCCTCAGTTTCCCCATTTGGGGCCCCGGGGTTTGCTGTGGGTGATCTTTACGTACACCTTCCCTTCCTGCGGGCGCGTTTGGGCGCCTCCCCCATCTCCGACAGCCACGTTCCATTATCCAGCTGTCACTCTGGCGGCTTATTGGTCTCGATACGGCCGCGGTCGGTTTTCCTGCGCCGAGTCTCGGGGTGCCGCTCTCCTCCCGCGTGGTCCTCGGCTTTCGGCCGTCTTAGTCGCCCCTTTGTCTGCGCGGGGTCTTACCATCACCCACCACAAGACGTGTCGTCCTAGTGCCTCTAAGGAACTTCTACTGTCTTCTCCTTGGTCATCTCTTTTCCCTCTTAGCTCACGCCCTCTTTCAACTAAATTCAAAAGGAAACGCGAACTCGGGAGGGAAGGAAGGGTTATTTTTAGCTAAGCTTCGCCAGTTCGCCAGGAAAGGCCAAGGCCCCTCTGCGCCCTCCTCTGTTTCCACTCCTGGGTATTGGGATCGGGGTGGAGGTGAGGAGGCCTTCCCCTCGAGGGCGTCGGGACCCCTCAAGTGGTGTCTGTGTGCTTCCAACGGGCTGATTCCTCTCTGGCCGACCCGAGGAGGGGCTTTCCAGGATAAAAATCGATCCACAGGACTTTGCAACATTTTCTCTTTGGATCTTTGGATTTGGTGAAGTGCTGGGTTTCAGAGAGGAAATTGGTCACTAGATTTCGTTTTGTTTGGCAACAAGTGCCAGTTGCTGCACTGCTCTGAGCTTCAGTTTCTTCGTCGTTCATATAAGAAGGGAGCTGAGTAACATTGGTGTGTCTGCTTTAGAGGGTGGTTGTGCGAATAAGTGCGAGTGATGCATACGCGTTAGCACAGAGTCTCTTACATTCGGTTGGCACTAAGAGTAATAACAACTTGTATTCTCTGTGCACGTCTTTTGTGCTAGCTATGATTCCAAGCATTTGCCTGGACTGTCCTTTAATTTATTCCTCACATCAGCCCTATGGGGTAAATACTGCAATTATCTACAGTTTACAGATGAAAAGGCTGAGTCACAAAGAGGTTAGTAACTAACTGTCTAAAGTTCAAAGTCATTGGCAAAGTTGAGGTTCACATCTAGACTGCCAAGGGTGAACTGCTAACCAGAACACTCTAAGGTACAATTGATGCCACTCTAGGCAACTGGGAAAAAAGGGGCCACCAACCCTCTGGAACCACTGCTAACTTGGGGTTCTGTCTAGCCAGCTCGTAGCTGGCTGCTTTCAACAGTGGACCTGCTTGTTGGTCCAGAGCTTGAATGAAAACCTGTGCATAGGTGATGGGGTTAAAGCATATCCTTATGACATTTTTTTTTTTGGTGGGGGGAGGTACATGGTCTGGGAATCCAACCCGGGTTGCATGGAAGGAGAGCATTCTACCACTGAACCACCCGTGCACCCTCCTGTATGTCTTTTTGAAATCATACACGTAACACATGCTCATTGTGTAAAAACTCGGAGTCCCAACGAAAATTTCCTGGATATCTCATTGCACCCTTTCTAAAAGCACTGTTAACTGGTAGCTCTGTGATCTTGCAGACTTTTTTTTTTTTTTTAATATAAATGTGATCCTACCACAGACTGCTGAGAAGCTCACTGCTTCATTGAACAGTATAACTGGATTATCTTTGTAAATCAGTACATCCAGCTCTTATTTTCCTTTTCAAGGACAGCAAGGCATTCCATCCTCTGGAAGCATCCTGCTGCAACGGCCCCCTCTTAATCACCCTTGGGCTGTTTATAGTGTTCCTCCATGCCAAACCTTGCTGGTAGGAATGCTGGGGTCTAATCTAAAATCAGGAAACTTACCAGAGATGCAGGGTGCCAGCTAGATCCTATACCTGGACCTCTGCCCTTTTTTTCAGGGATGGTAGTTATTGGTTCCTTGAAGTTTAAAGGATTGATCTAGGGTTCCCCAAGCAGGACCACCATAGGAAGGCTGTGAAGTTACTTCTGTGGGTCTTGGGTTTTCTGGCCCAAAGATATCTAGGAGGTTATGGACTTTGGGGGCTTGTGGCACAGCAAGCCTGGTGGGTCTCACCTGAATGGAGCAGGAAGCAATAGACAATAGGTTAGTTCTTCTTCCCACCTCTATTTCTCAACCCCAAAGACAAAGAGTGGGGCATTTGGTCCACCTTCCTGGATCCTCCTGCCTCTACCTTGTCCTGAGTGGGGCCACAGCGTGGGGGAAGCTCTCAGAGAGCTGGTGACAAGCAGCTTTCCTTGACAATTTTGGGGAAACACCTCTGTTGACAATACTGATTCTCCTTTTTTCATTACCCACCCCCCGCCATGTGATTAATTAAAATCTGGGAAGACAATGCAAAGGAAAACACAAGGGACAGTAGTTTTAGCAAAATAATCCCTCTGTATGGGGCTGGTTTGAAAGGATGTATGTCCCCTAGAAAAGCCATGTTTTTTTAAAAATTTATTTATTAATTTAAAAATAAACAAACTAAAACAACATACATAATCAGTAATTCACAATATCATCACTTAGTTGCATATTCATCATTTCTTAGAACATTTGCATTAATTCAGAAAAAGAAATAAAGACAATAGAAAAAGAAATAAAACGAACACAGGAAAGAAAAAAAAAGATTATATCTACCATACCCCTTACCCCTCGCTTTCATTGATCACTAGCATTTCAAACTAAATTTATTTTAGCATTTGTTCCCCCTATTATTTATTTTTATTCCATATGTTCTACTCCTTTGTTGATATGGTAGATAAAAGGAGCATCAGACACAAGGTTTTCACAATCACACAGTCACATTGTAACAGCTGTATCATTATTCAATCATCCTCAAGAAACATGGCTACTGGAACACAGCTCTACATTTTCAGGCAGTTCCTCCAGCCTCTCCATTACATCTTGAATAACAAGATGATATCTACTTGATGCATAAGAATAACCTCCAGGATAACCTCTTGACTCTGTTTGGAATCTCTCAGCCATTGACACTTTGTCTCATTTCCCTCTTCCCCCTTTTGGTCGAGAAGGTTTTCTCAATCCCTTGATGCTAAGTCTCAGCTCATTCTAGGGTTTTTC
>PVIY010015136.1:0-54649 GCA_004026745.1 Myrmecophaga tridactyla | reverse complement strand
GCCATCGCCGGCACCCTCAAGCTCTACTTCCGGGAGCTACCAGAGCCCCTCCTCACAGACCGGCTTTACCCCGCCTTTATGGAGGGCATCGGTGGGACCCCCGGGCATCCTGTGGTGAGGAGTTGCTGAGCCAGGCCTCCTTGATCAGCAAGAGAAGACAGTGTGGCTTCCCCTGCTCACTGACCTGCCTGGGGTGCCAGGGCCACGTGGCCTTGGGCCTCAGAGGATGAGGTGGGGCTGCTAGGAGCTGATCCAGAGCCCAGACCCTCTCTCACCTGCCTCTCTCCCATCCCGGTCCCTGTGGGCTGCCCTTTGTGCTTCCTACTTGGACACTGACCTCCTTGTCTGGAACTCTGGCATCCAGGGAAAACTGTCCTGAGGGTGGTCAGGGGCTGGCCACCCAGAGCCAAGGGGGAGCCTGGTTAGGGGGAGAGGGACTTGAGGTGGTCTGTGTTGATCCTTCCAGAAGGGCCCTGCCTCAGCTCTTCACCTAGGCCATAGGTGGGGCAGGAAGCCAAGGGCCTGGCCAGCCGCGCTCCTGCCTCCACCTATCTGGGCCCAAATCCGGGCCTGGGTGCGTCCCTCCTGGAGAAGAGCAGGGCTTCAGCCACCATGGGGAACGAGGAGCCCTGTGGAAGTCTGCTCACACCCGTGCTCCAGCATCAGAGGTGGTTAAGAGAGACTCTTGAGTCCTGGGCTGGAGTCTCGACAGCCAGGCAGGGAAAGTGCTAGGAATGGAAGTCAGACCAACCTGGGTCCAGATGTTCCCTCTTCCCCACCAGTGTGAAACTGGGCACGGCACTAAACCTCCCTGAATCCCAATTCCCTCATGGGGGTGTCCAGACCTACCTCACAGGGTTGTTATGGCAAATAACAGCAACTGACATGTTTTAAGTTCCTCCTGTAAACCAGGCACTATGATAAACTCTTATGGCCCAGCATCTCCATTCACCATCATTAACAAGCCTGTGAGGCTTTTAAGGAATAAACAACCTGCTCAGGGCCACACATTTAGGAAGTTGCAACTGGGAGACAAAATCAAGCCTCCCTGACTCACCCACTGTGCTAACATTGCAAGATAACATGTCAAGTACCTAGCCTCGTGCCTGCACCTCTCAGCTACAAGGCCAGCTGCCACGGCCGTTATTTACTTCGAAAGGAGACACTGGGCTCCTGGTGCATGGTTTGGCACCGTGGGCAGACCTGGGGGCTGGTAAGCCGCCTCCGCTAGAGTCTTCTGTTCCCTGCCTCCCCACTGCTTCCCTTTCAGCTGCCAAGTAGCAACCCTACACATTTTTCTAGGAGCATCAGAGACAGGAAAAGTAACTGATGATGCTAAGGCCCAGCTCTAGCTGCCTCTTCCTGAAAGCCTTCCTGGATAACCCCAAGCCATAGGAATCTCCTCTTCCCTTCTGCCTTCCTGCTACATTAAGCTGGCTGTTGTTTTACATGCACTGTCCTAAGGCCAGGCCTGAATGAGGTGCAGCTTTCTGGCTTTTCTGTGCATCCCACCACTGCCATTGTCCTGGTCCCCACTCAGGCAGGCCTGCACAGCCCCCAGCCCCCTGAAAATGAAGCTCTATCTTCCAGAAGGCCAGCAGCCTCCAGAAACCTAGTCTATTTCAGGATGTCATTTAAATACAGAAGAGGGAGGGTGAGGAGTAGAGAGGGACATGGGCACATTTTCCAGAAAAATGATGTTGCCTGAATTGCCGTGGCTATTTATAACCCCTGGAAAATGTGGACTCTGCTATTTCCTGATTAGATTAGTGCTTGGGGTGGAGGAGCCAGCCCCTGGGATGTCAGTGCAGGGAGAACACCTGACAGCTCAGCCTCCAGACCCAGCAGACAGGTGCCATCCACAGGTGCTGGGGATGGGGTGGGGGAATCATTTCATCAATGGGCGGAGACAGAGGGCGCCTCCTTCACCCCATGAGCAATACGCATATGCAGCTGGGTACCCCTGAGCAGGAGACACAAACATGGTCCCAAGCTTGTTGGAGGAAGTTATGACCGCCTCGGCCATAAGCAGCCGCTATGAGCAGTGCAACACTTTCCGTTCTGTCTTTGCACTTAGAGTTGGTCAGACTCTGGCTTTGCGCTGAGTCCTCTCCCACCGAGTAAAGGGCGATCTCTGGGGCGAACATCAGGGAGGGCACCAGAACCCCTGGCCTGGGAATCCTGCATCCCACGTAGGGAGGACATGGGCCAAGGGTACCACTCGGTGAGAACCAAGGCAGGTAGCTGAGGGTTTGGGGCCCAGCAGCCTCACCCTTAGGACGGAAGCCCACAGCGGGCTTGTGCGCAGGCTGGGAAGATCTGAGGACCCAAGGGCAGGGGAGGATGCCCTGTGCACACCCAAGCATGATCCAGATGGCGGGTCCTGCCCTTGTTTCAGGGATCAGGGATCAGGGATCTCCTCCTGCCCCGAGGCAAGTCACCCAGCACTGCTCCTTGCCTCTGGCTGGAGGGCTCTTCACAGCTGCCATCCAGTGCCTTTGGGCTCCTCAACATCAGGCCCCCCGTTCCTGTTCCCCAGCAGAAACAGGAGGAACAGAGCCCAGCGCAAACCCAGGTCTGACTCCATCCCACACTCCCTCAACCACAAACCCTCACCCAGGCTGCTTTAATTCACAGGCATGGGCCCTGTGTGAGCAGCTAGAGGGAAACTCAAAGCTGGCAACTCGGTCTTGGGGGAGGGGAGGCACTGGCACAAAGTCGCCTTCAGCAAGCATTACTTCAGGATGTGACACAAGGGTTCACTTGGTGACAGGCACCCACGATGACCCCAAAGGCCCCCAGGCCCTCCAACGCCCTCCCACAGCCCCTCAGCCCCCTCTCTGAGAGCTGCAGAGGCAGAGCCCCTTTCTTTTAGACCTTCCCTCTGCCCCCTCCACAAGCCCTGGGAATGAGTAGCCCCAGAAGGTCCACCTCCCGGGCTCTGTCACTGGCCCCTGTGTCCCTTGGGTCCTGGCTCCCGCCCCCTCTTTGGCTCCAGGCCTGGCATCTGGCCCCATCCTGGGCTGGTGGATGGACTTCTCAAAGCCCAGAGTTGGTTTTAGGACTAAGAGAAGTGAAATGCTTCTTCAATCCAGTCTGAAGATGTCACCAGATGCTGGACAAGAGTGTTGGGATTTCAATAAAACCAGCCACTGAATGGGAACTACACGGAAGGTGGAGATGCCAGAGACTCAGTGCTGGGCCATGGAGACCAGGCCTCGAGCCAGGTGTCGTGACTGGTGGTGGAAGCATTTCCTGAGGTTCCCAGGCCAGTGGCCACGGTGGCGGTCCCAGGCTCGCTGTCCCCGGCCCTCCCCCCAGCAAGTGTGGCTGCACGCTCAGGGCTGGTCCCCCTGGGGCTCCAGAGCCAGCCTGTCATTGGGACAGACCACAGACGTGACAGGCGCGGTGGGGCTGGCAAGTGGGGACAGGGAGCTCCCAGGAGCCTGCCTCTCCTCTCCTGGGGAGGGGACTGGAGGATTCCAACAACGTGGCCACCCTGAGAGAAAACACAGAGTGAGGCAGTGCAGAAAAGGCAGGGAGGGCGCCAGGGCCTGAATCTTGGATTCCAGTTCAGCTAAGTTGGGGAAGACCAAGATCAAACTCAGTAAACTCACTCCATCTTGCCAGCGGCCCAGCAACTCCTACATAAGCCCAAGCAAGCTCTGCTCCTCCAGCCCTTACCCTGTGGGGCTGGCACAGCCAGGCTGGCCAGGGCTCCCTTCAACATGCTCTGCAGCCACCGTTTTCCCTCCCCACTGCTGGGACAGCCAAGCGACAGGCGTGTGCCAGCCCCGGTTCCCCAGCTTGTGTCCCCAGCCCCTCCCAAGAACTTTGAAGTTTCCCAAGCCCCACATATGGAAGGGGTTTAGCAGCTCTGAATGAGGCTTTTATTGAAGCCAGGTTAGCCTCTCGGCACCCACTGTGACCTGCCTGCCTTCCCCAGCAACCCACATTCCAGCAGCTCAGCCTGCCCCATGCCCATCACCCTCTTTTAGCTCTGGGGAGGGGCTATTGGAAGGGGTGAGGACAGACTCTAACCTGGGCTGCTCCCAGAGCCCCAGTTCCCTGACTTCTCTGAGCTGGCCCAACTATCCCTGCCCTCCCAGCCCCAGATAGCTTCACCCCTGAGCTAGGCCTCAAACTAACAGCCAGTAAGTTAGCCCTGCTGCAGCCTAGGGCCACGTTGGTGGACCAGACAGCTAAGGTAGGGGCAGTGGGATGCTGTTGGGAAAAGGTACCCAGAGAGAGAGACACCCTCAGCAACCCTACCTCCCAAGGGAGGAGGACAAAGTCCGAGGTGAGAGGCCCCTGGGGCCCAGACCGGAAGCCATCAGGCTGGCTGCCACCGGGGGGCCAGGGGCCTTTGGAACTACTCCAGGCTCCGCAGCCTCCCTCTGGACTTGGGAGTGGTTTGGTAAGAAATATATATTAAAAAAAGGTCTTCTCCAAAACGGACTCCACTCTCCCCACCCAGGCTGGGAACCCTTTCTGGGCACCTGCCCTGGCTCTGCAAGGCCCCTCCCAGTCCCTGACTGGGTCTGAGGCTCACGTACACCAAACAGCATTGAGAGTAACTGCTGAGCCTGTTTCTATGCACGGCCTGCTAGGCTGGGTCCCACATGCACTAATTAATTCTGGCTCCTCCACCAACCCACACATGGGACCCTGCTGGGTGACTCTCCAAGCCTTGGGTTCCTCATATATAAAATGGGGTGGATAATAATAGTACTTACCTCACAGGTCATCTGAAGGATTACATCACCCAACTCATTCAAGGGCTAAGAACGACGCGTGATACCCAGAATATGCTCAGAACGTACCATCATCCCTGAAATTGCACCAAAATGCTCCAATGGCTTCCCACCGTGCAGAGATGAAAAGCCCAGCTCCTTGGCACAACCTGCAAAGCCTCTTGTGATCTGGCCACTGCCCACCTTGCCCAGCGCAGTCTCCCGCCACCCAGCCCAGTCTTCTGTCTGCACCTGAACATGCCACGCGTGCCCCGTCCCAGGGATTTCCCTTGTCAGTTCCTCTGCCTGGAACATGCTGTCCTCACATTTTTCATGGCTGAATCTTTCTTACTATTTAAATCTCAGCTCAAAACTTATGTCCTCAAAGCCAAGCCTCTTCCTCCCCACTGCTCTCTAATCTGTTACCCAATTTTACTTTCTTCATAGCACCTATCCTACCTGAGATGAACTGCCCTGTTTCTCGTCTGACCCTTTTATAGACAGAGCTCATGAGAACAGGCTCTTTTCTGCTTTCAGGGCCCTCTGTATTCCTAGCACCTGCGCACCCAGCCCCCAAAGGGTGGCCACCAACATTTATGGAGCAAAGGAGTGAATTCGAGGGTGAGGGGGAGAGACGGCAATGCCATCCCACCAGGGTTCCTTTGGGGCCAGGCCAAGGAGCCCCACATTCCTGCTCACCTCCCTTCTCGGGTGCTCAGTGAATGGCTGGCCCTGGCCCAGGGGGCAGCCCTGTGGTCCTCCCAGCTTGCTGAGAGCTTAAGGCCAAGGAATAGGAATCTTGAGACATGGCCAGGATCATCATATGACTGGATCTAGGAGATCATCCCACTCAGCTCCCTCATTGTGCTGATGCCAAGGAACCAGAGAGGTAAAGAGATTTGCCCAGGGTCACACAGCAAGTTAAAACAGTAGACCCAAGACTAGAAAATGCAGCCTCTGACACCCACTGGCCCAGTGTCCTGTCTTCTCTGGTACCCTGGCTCGCACCAGCCTAAGGGGTGTGGGTGCGCCAAGGAGGAGCCCTCCAAGAGTAGTGGGGGGGGGGGGTGTCGGAGCTGAGGAGGCTGCTGCTCTGGCTGCTCCCACCGCAGGCCCAGGGTCCTTGTCCAGGTTAAGAGACGGTTTTAGCTTCTGGCTCAGAAGCAAGTTCCACCCTCTCCCAGCTGAAGCAAGGCAGGAGCAATTGCTGTAGGATCCTGGGGCCCTTCCAGCCTGTTTGCAGAATAATCCGAAGGGCAGCTCCCACAGCCACTTCCCACCTCCCCAGACCACTCCGGGGAACCAACAACAGGACTTTACTCTAAGGTTCGCAGGGATCTGGGACCACAGCTGGCCTTCTCCCGGGGACTGGGCAGGTAGATCCCGGCCACGGGGAGCTGTGTGCTCCTTTAGAGTGCCAGGGAGCTGTCAGAAGGAAAACACCCTTCCTGTCCCCAGTGTGGTTTGGTAGAGGAGAGGAAGCCAAAATAGCACCTGCTGACCACCTCCCAGCATCTCGGGCAGCTGGCAAGGCCACTTGGCTGAGGCCTGGGCCTTTCCAGACCAGTGCCCAAGGGCCAATGCGTTGGCCACACTCCCATACCAGCACCTGCAGAAGTGCCTGGGCTCTTCCCAAAATGTCTTTTCGCCTGGCCTGGGGCATCCCTGACTCTGGATACTCCTGCAGCACTGGCCTTGGGGAGCACTGCCCGTTCAGGAAGCCCCTTGGTTGGCAGGAGGGTTCCTGCCACAGTTCCCTGTGGCTTAGGGATGTCACACAGCAGGGGCAAAGCAGACCCAGCACTGCAGACCAGACAGGCCAGCTATGGGATCATGGAGATGTCGGTGCGGAGGGCCTTCCCAAGGGCCAAACAGCACCTTGCCTTGGGGTCTGTGAAACCCTCTGAAATGGCACACAGTGGTGCCTATGGGTGGGGGCTACACAGCCTTCATCAGAGCCTCCAAGTTGAGGATACCTGCTCTGTGGGATCAAACAGGCCTCTCAGGAGCAAAGTGGTGGGGTGGCAGGAGCCCGGGGCGTCAGGAGACCACCCACGTGGCCCCAAGAGTAACGTCCCTCCTAGGCTCCCCTAGGGAGTGGACAAACGCTGTGGGAGGGATGCAGGCCGCAGGCATGCAGGGGAGTCACAGCCCCCTCCCCAGCCAACCTGCCAACCAGTCTGGTCACAATCCGGGCTGCGCCAAGGCCCAGGAGGAAACAGGCTGGCAGCAGAGGTGTGCAGCCCAAGGGAGAAGTACTACCTTTCCTTTCCTATAGCTGAGGGATCACCATATAGGTGTGTGAATGGTGAGGACCTGGGATGCAGGTTTCTTCCCCCTGACAAGTAGGGAGGGGGGGGGCAGGCAGAGAATTGGGATTGGGCAGGGCCGAGTGGTGGCAGCCAGGGCCTGGAGAGATTTCTATTGCATTAGGCTGCAAGATTTTTCCTGGATGCCCAAAGCCAGATTACAAAATAAAGTAACCGAGCCCAAAACCTATCTGTGTCTTGTCCCCGAGCACCCAGCTCAATGCCTGGAATAGCCAGCGAGTGGCTGGGTGGCTCTGTGGGACCAGGTGCCTGGTTGGCATACCTGGCGCTATCTGTTAGGAAGAATTTCCAAGTCAGATGACAGACTCTGAGAGGGGCTGGGGGCTGGCCTGTGGTGGCATCCACACTGGCGAGGAAAGCGAAGGTCCTGCAGGTCCCCTAGACAAGCGGCCCAAAGGGGACACTCATCCTGCCCTCCCTCGGGTAACACCTCTGACCCTCGGGAGAAGCAGAGGGAGTACAGCCTATCACAAAGCAGGTGGTCACTCTGGGGCTCAGCAAGAAACGCCTACAGCTTCTCAAGAGAAGCCACACCTGGCAGCCCCTCAAAGCAGAGGTGAGGTCCCCGGGAGCCATCCTCACCGTTCCCCCGCTCCTTCTGGCCCTGTCAGTTCAGTTGAGTCCACACCTCTGAGACCTCCATGGTCTGGGTCAGGGGCAGCTCTGCACCGGGGGCGGGGCTAGAGCAGGAGCCTTGATGGTCCCGCCTGGCACATGCTCCTGGATCAGCCTGAACCGGGCCTGACGGTCTCTAAGGATTCCCACAAGGGAACCCATTAGAGCCTTTGGACACTCCAGGGGGTTGGGGAAGGGATTCCTCCTCCGTCATCTCCCACTCCAATGTCCGGCCTTACAATCTGATGTGCTGAACATCTAGAAGCAGGCAGGATGGGAGGGAGAGCAGGGCAGCCAGCCTGGTCTACTTGAGGGTGATTTGAGGCAAAAAAAAAAAAGTAGAAATGCAGTTACACGCCCAGAGGCCTGGCAGAACCCACAAACCCAGATGCCACGTGGCTCCTCTGCTAAACGCTTGCACAACAAACCAACTGCCAAGTCAGAGGCCAGAGGAGGGTGAGCCCCAGAACTCTCCTGGGGGACAAGAACAACCCAACCACAACCCCTCTGGGCCCTAAGGGGCACCCATCGGTAACTGAAGCAACTGGCGACTCCTGGGGCCAAGATTCCCCAGGTATTTCAAAGTCTCGGTAAATTTTCCATATGAATAGATTCTGCAGCCCCAGCATAGGATCCCCAGACCAGTTACACAAACTCACACAGCCCCAGCCTTTTCTGAACCTTTTAAACAGGAGCAAAGGGCCACAGGTGTCTCTGGCATTCACAGCTTCAAATCCTTAGGGCAAAGTTAACAAGGAGCTAATGAGACGACCCCTCCCTCCCGCTGGGCTGGGCAGTAGTGGGCACCCTTCCCCCGCTCCACCTAAGCTGCTGCCTAACACCCCAGCCCCCTTCAGCCCAGCCGCCATGAGCCTGCCACACTGGGGGAAGGGAAGAAATGGGCAGTGGGCCTGCTCTACGAGGCTGCCTGCTCACTCAGCAGCCTGGACACAGCGAGGCAGGCACAGTAGGGTGGATATCCCCTTGTCACCCACCATACAGACCCTCATGCATCACACTGACACGCAGCCCGCTCTAGGGGGCTGAATCACCTGCGTACAGCACATCCCAGCACCAGAGCTGTCCTGCAGCTGTACTGACCAACCAGAGCAGCCCGCCCACCACTCTTGATCCAAGTAGTGCCACCAAGACAGATCTATTGGAAACCAGCTGCAACCTAGATGCAAATCCAGCTGAAGAATTCCTGAAGTGGGTTCTTGGTTTTGCCAGCCACAAATGCACAGGGAAAGGAGAACTCAAAGTATGGCGCCTTGGGGTTTAAAAACTGCCTCCCCTACCTGCCAGGCACCTCCTCCAAAGGGGCAGGTAAATCAGAGTGCTCTTGTTTGGCGGGTACTGGGCCAGGCACCTGCCGGTCAGTTTCCTACCAAGCCTGGGGTTTGGGAATGGATGTTGAACTTTGGGCCGGCCTCAGTGGGAAGTGAGGGAGGAAGGGGGGTGGCTCCATGCTGCCGGGCACACACAGCTGCCTCAGCAAACAGGGGCTCCACAGCAGCTGGGGCCAGCAGGCTCTGCTAGCCTGGTCCCAGGGGAAGGCTGAAGGTGATACAGGGGCCAATGTAGGACAGCTCGAGTTGCTGCCCTGCCCAGCACTTTCCAGGACTGATGTCACCTCAGGGAAGCCAAGAATGCCCCACTGGCAGGAGATGAAACCAAACAAGGAGCCAACGGTTTAAGAACATTTCCTCTTGCTTCCTCTTGGCAGGTTCCAGGAGCCTCTATGCTGGCTGACAGTAAGGGCTTGCTCAGAGGGTCCCCTCCTGAGTTACAGGAGGGCATGCAAATTCCCATCAGACACAAAGACCATTGCTACCTTGAAGGATGGGCAAAACCCTGGCCCGCCAGGAAGGGCACCTGGCAACTTACTTACTCTTACTCAGGCAGTTCATCTGGACTGCAGAATTATCAAGCCCTAACTGTGTGCTGGACACTGAATCTGGTTGCTCCTCGAATGCCCAAGGCCAGGGCTCAAAGCCAGCTCCAAGGCAGCCTGCCCAGCTGCAGGACAGTCAGCCTCTATCTCGGATTTTAATCCCACCAAAGGCTGAGGCTGCAGGCAGCACCAGCAGTCTGCCCTGCCACAACTTTGTCTGAGCTGCGTGCTGGGTCAGAAAGCCCCTGGCACACTGAGTTGCCTGGTGCCCAGCTGGCCCTGGGCCAGCAGTCATCTGGGTGGCCCCTAAGAAGGCAACCTACAGCCCCCAGACTCAGCAGCACCACTACCTTCCCACAAACCCACACAAAGAAACCTCACTCGGTGGCTAGTGTTGAAGCAGCCAGCAATGCCCACTGGATGCAGCGAGTGGGGTCTGGCCTCGGCACGGTGGGGTGCAGAGCCCCAGGAGCCCCAGGCCTAAATCTGTTCACACACAGCATTGATTCAGAAAGGACCTAGGCAGCGGTCCCTTAAAAGACAGCCTTCCTTTTCCTGAGATAGGGACAGAAGCAGAAAAAGCAGCCAGGGTCAGGGGTAAGGTAGCAACCAGCATCAGCCATCAAATTAAGGACATTTCCATCAGATCCCGCCCCCACCTCCCACACACCTAGCTTCTTTCTTAGGACGGAAGATACAATACAGCTTAGAAAAAAGAGCCCAGCAGGGAGGGTGAGGGTCCCAGCAGCCCACCCAGCCCTGCCTTTTTTCCCTCCAGCTCCCCCTACCCACTCCAGGCCCCGCTGGCACCTTTTGGCGGAGCAGCTTGCTGCGCACCCGGCCCCAGAGCCGAGCTCCGGTGTTGGGCGGCCGCTTGCTTCCCGGCTCCTCCAGTCGCTCCAGGCAGCAGCGCTCCAGGGGCTCGCACACCGCCTTCAGGCTGCAGTCCGGCTGGGGCAGGACGTCAGTCATGCCGGCGACAGCGACGGGGCCCAGCCCCGACGGCGGCCAGGCCTCCGGGGCCAGCTCCGGGGCAGGCGGACGGGCGAGGCGCGCCGGTGGAGCGGACTGCCGGGGCTCGGCTGGAGCCAGTGGGAGGGAGAGAGCTGTGCGGGCGTACTCGGGTCCCCACCCCCGCAGCCTGCCTGGAACTGTTACTCGAGCCGGGCACGGAAGCGCATGGTGCAAGGCTCCGGTTTCTCCTCCCCTCCCCGAAGACTGCGGCCCGCCGCGCGCCCGGGAGGAGGGTCCCGCTGAGCGCACCCGCCGGCAGCCCGGGCACCTCGCCCCGGGCTCGGCTTCTCTCTTCCGCCGGCCGGTCCGCAGCTCGCGGGACGCGGAGTGCGTGCGCCACAGACGGCCAGAGGCAGCCGTGCGGGGAGCGCCCCCGCCCCCACCGAAGGAAGTGACTCAAAGGAGGCGCGGGAGACTGCCCCCACCCCCAAAAAAACCCCAACCTCCTGGTCTTAACTCCTGGCAAGCTGGGGCTCCCCCCTCACCGACCCTGCGTCCCTCCCTCCAGTCTTTACTAAATAAAGTTTGACAAGCAGCTAAACACAATCCAGTTCCTTCCCTTCTACATCCCAGCCTTAACTCCTTCACCACCAGAAGGCTCCACACTGGGGCCCTGGGGGCCTGGGGTATTAGAGGGAGGCTCTGCCACAAGCCAGGAGGGTCTGCAGGGGCCAGGACTCCGGCAGCCAGGAGCTGCATTTTGGTGGTGACCACTGCCCTCCTCCCGCTGCCTTGGAGTTAACGTACCTCCCAGGCTTAGGGGACTGACTTCTATCCCCAACTCCCACGCCAAGGGGCCTCTCTCAGTGCCAACTTGGTGACAGAGCCAGACACGTGTGGATGGGCACTCACAAAGCTCCTCTTGCAGGAAATGTAAAGAATAAGGAAGGCCCCTAATGTGGCAGGAATCAGGCTGCTGCAGGCCCTCTCTGGAACACAGGCACAAGTCAATAAGGACACTGGTTATGGGTGTCCAGCAAGAGCACCTCCCACAAAACAATCTCCCAAAGGCATAAATGCTGCCAGGGCAGAGAGACATTGTGCTCGCTGGCAAAAGGGCAATTGGCCACATGTCTGAGCTGGGTACCTTGAGAGAGAGAAAAGAGCTTGTTCTTGACCTTCAAGTTAGCAAAGGTTCTAACCCAAAAGAGAGAAGTGAATAACTCTAAGTTAACCATACAAGTTTGAGTTATGGTGCTCAGAGAAAGGAGAAAGGCCTTAGCCCCAAAAGGTTAAGGGACACAAAACCCAGGGGCATCCAGGATGTCACTACCCTGCAGAGCTAAGCACAAGGTAGGAAGGACATCAGTGTTTTCACGGCCATCCATAAGCCAGATCCCACACAAAGAGCTTTCTCGTATCTGGCTGCACTTAAGCTGCATAATTTTGGGGAGGCTGGCATTAACATTCCAGTTTCAGAGTTGGTTGAAGCTGGACTCAGGGAGGTGAAGCTCGTTTCCATGGTCATGCAGCTGGGTTGCAGCAGGTCTGCCCCAAAGAACACACCACCACAATGCCTCGCCAAAGGTGTGCTTGGGTCTATGGATTCAGGAGAAAGAGCTGGGTCAGGACATTTCTTGGTTGACCTCCAGGTGGCAGGAGGGTTAGGGCACAGAGACCAGCCATCAGCATCCAGAATGCTCCTGCTGGCTCTTGACCAGCTCTCAGGGCTCGGGGTTTTACACAAAGCCCTCAGTGTTTGTTGAGAAAGGGGTGGCTTCATTACAGAGATGGCCAAACCTGGTCATAATAATAGCTGCCTTTTATTGAGAGCTTACTATATGACAGGCACCATGCTAAACCTCTACATGGATTAACTCAATCCTCCCACGACCTGATGAAGTAAGCTCTAGCATCCCCGAGGAAACTCAGGAAAGGATGCTGAGAAGTTCAACAACTTGCCCAAAGTTACGCAGCTACTGAGTGGCTGGGCTGGGATATGAACTGACAGAAGCCCATGGCCCCCACCACTCTGACATCCCAATGTCGCAGGACCTGGTCCTGCCTTGTCTTCTGCCTTGCTGGTGGAAGCAGGGCCCTGGGAAGCCCTGCTGGACTACTGCTGGGGCCTGGGTCCAGGGTGTCCCTACTGGGCAGCTGGGCTACCAAGGCCCTGCAGAGCCGTCCCAGTCTGAGCAGAAGCTGCCTAAAGCCACTGCAGCTGAACCAGCTGAGCCCTAAGAGCTTTCCTAGCACTGTCTGATGGGGAAAGGAAGAGACTGACAGATGCTGACACACCTGCATCCCCTGCCCAGCTGAAGCCTGAACCACCCTCCCTGACTCATTTCTCACCTGCCTTTCCCAGGGCACCTGGGTGCAGCCTCTGAAGAGGCACCACGCAGCTCCCACTCTATGGCTGTCACAAAGCCTACTTTGTCATTCTTTAGCTTAGTCTACATTTCGTCATTCAAGGGGTACTGGCAGGACCTGGCTATGCACCTGAAGCTGGGACAGGCACTGCGGCAGTAGGGAGGAATACAAAGCCTGTGCTTGACAAAGCTGACAGCCCAAGAGAGGAGAGGGGGCCCAGATTTAACTCTTAACAGGAGGTAGGGAATTCACTTGTGCATTCAGCACATCTCAATTGTGCATCTACTATGCACCATGCCCAGCTGGAAAGGCATCATCTTTGCCCTCTAGAAACCCATAATCTTCCGCCATAAGAACAAGATATTAGGTAAACCACATGAGAGTCAAGAGGAAGGAGAGAAAATTTCAAGCCAGAGGGAATCAGGGAAGGCCTCCTAGAAGAAGAGGGGTTGGTGGGGGTCCTCTGAGCTGGGGGAAAAGGCCATCCATCCCAGCTGGACCCTGTCTCTGCTCTGCAGCCCTTCAGCAAATGTGCAATTGGCTGGTTGTGTAACAAGCTGGTAAGGTGCATTATTAATTGCTCACCACGCTTACCCGTGGCAGACACAGCTTGGCAACGGCTGGTTAACATCAGAGCTGGCCTGGCACTGGCTTTCTAAGGTTCTCATCTCTCTAGCTGGGCCACATGCCACAGGGTACAGTCTGGGGGATGCTGTGCAAAGCATACCAGCGCCAGCCCCACCCCTGCGACCCCCCACCGTCCCCTACCAGTGTGGGGAAGAAGGGGGGCTAGTACAGATCCTGTTCCCAAAGCCCTAAACCTGTCTTAGGAACCCAGGCTCAACACTTGTCTGGGTAAAACAAGCTTTGATTGGATGAAAGGTGGCCAACTGGTCTCCATGGTGACATAAGCGCCTTAGCAGATGGGGAGCCAAGTCGGGAGGCTCTTCCCTGGGGATGCTCATCTTTCCCGTCCTCTCCGTGGACTGGGGGTTCTCTTTGGGGACAGCACATCTTGGCCTTCTCTTTCCCAAGCCTGACTCATTCTTCCCGCAATCAACAGCCGAGGAGCAGGGCAAGGAGGGGATGTGGAAATCCAATCCTCCCAGCAAGTTCCTGACTTCGGGTCCTCTAGCCCATCACAGACGCGGCCTCATCTCTGCCGGGTGGGACAGGTCCAGGCTACCCAGGAAGTGACCCTTCTCTTCCTCGTCCCTTTCTCTGTTTGTCCTCTGCAGCCAGCCACACCTGGCAGGATTCAGCCCGAGGACACGCGGGGCCCCCTCAGGATAAACAGAGCCTGGGAGGACAGGCCCACACGAACAGATGTCGCTGTCACTGGAAGTGAAAACATTCCTAATGGACTGGCCCGTGCCCCGCATCTCCTGCCCAGACTCTCTGCTGGAGGAACGACAGGGGCCACGAGTGGGGCGGTGCGGACAGGCCCCAGGTTACGCTTTGGGAGGGTGGGACCTGCCGCTCAGCGTGGTCACGCTGGAGGTAAAATCAGGTTAAAGCGATCGGCGGCCACGGCACTGAAGAAAAAGGGTCAGCAGGGAATAAGACGCAGCCTGAGACTTGTGGGCGGCACAGGCAGGAACAGCCACCGCGGCTGCCTTGGTGACAGCTGGGGGTGGGGACAGCTTCTAGGCAAATCATCAGGCCAGTGAACACGAGGCAGAAGGAGCGTCCTCAGAAGTTGGGGATGATACCGTTACTTCTCTGGAGTGACCTCGTTTTTCCTATGGAAATGACAGACGCTCAACTTCCCCCTGAGCCCAGACTTGAACCCTGACGCCCTGCCCCTGCGCACCAGCGCAAAGAGCTTCAAGCCAGGAAAGGGGGTTTTGGAGCAGTCAGCTAGACCAAGGCCACAGGCAGCCCAGCAAGGACAATCTGGGACGAGGAGGGAGGGAGAGCCCCCCAGGCACTCCCCCCAACGGTCCCCAGTGCCAGATCAGCTGAGGCTGAGGAGCTGGGCGGGATGTGGGCTGGGGTCTGCTGAGGATGCTCCTTCTTGGCCCCAGAGGACAGGGTGGGTCCTGATGGGGCAGAGCAGTGAGACCAGATGCTGGTGGCGGGTGAGACAGGACCCAAGGTGGTGGGGGCTGGAGCCCAGGCCTTCAGGCTGAGGGGGTACTGAACAGGGCAGACAGTGCCCAGGAGCCCGGGGACAGCAGGGCCTGGGAGGGGGTGTGTGGGGGGAGGGGCACGACACATCACAGGAGACCGAGGGGTCCTACGTTAATGCACCTGCAGCTCCTGCGTTTCTAAAGTGTGTCCTCATCTTCTCCCTTCTCCACCCTAACCAAAACCTGTGGGCTGGAAGGGCAAACACCTTCACAGAGAAAGACACTGAGACCTATTTGTTTCTGTATCTATCTACCCAGTATTTTCTGAATATCTGCTGTGTTCAAAGCCTGCATTAGACTCAGAGAAGGGAACGCCTTGTTCTGGGTCACCAGGCTGCCAGCAGCAGCCCAGAAGCTGCACTTCATTCATTCATTCATTCATTGCATACTGAGTGGATATCTATTTTGCGCAGGGCAGACAGCCCTTGAATAGCTCCTGGCCTCTAACTTACCACTTGGACAAACTGAGACCTCAGCCCATCACTGACCCACTGCTCTGAGGAGGTAACTGGTCAGTAATGGGGCCCTTGTAAGAAGTCCAGGTTTGAGCCCCCAGGGCTCCTAGAGGTCTGGTCCCTGCCTGCAAAAGAGCCATGCATGGATTGCAGCTCTCTGTGCCCTTGAATCTCAAGTGTTTGTAGATAAGTGACTCCAGGTGACTGTAGATGGACGCCTGGGTGGGGGCTCCAGGGTGGGCTAAAGGTTTAAGATGTGCATGGTGTTAGGAAAGGGGGCAGCCAGGCTCAAAAGCCCGGACCAAGCCTGCATACGGTTTACTGCTGTCCTCCCATCTCCCCAGTGGCCGGCCACGGCTCCAAGGATAGTCCAAGCCGGTGCTGTTTCCCACACAGCTTCATGCTTCACTCTGCCTGGCCACACCGGGTGGAGTGTGACATGAAGTGCTTAGTGGCACTAGGTGTACCGCCCAAGACTCGTCCACTGCCAGAGAGCCATCCTGACAGCATGTCCCTGGCAAGCTTTAATAATTCTCATGGCACATTTAGTCATGGAGCAAAGGGTGGAAAATCCACATGAGCCTTTGGGAACATCTTGCTTATCTACAACAAAACCCACCCAGGGACAGAGTGGGCGGAGAGCCCCCACCACACATCCATCCACTCCTTCCCTATCCCAGGACACAACTCAGGGCCAGGACCGATGCCCAGACCCTTGGCCACTTCCAGCTCATTGTGGGAAGGGGGGTGGTGGAGCTGGGGTCTCCCAGCACAGCCACTGGGCTCCAGCCTCAGGGATGGGCTCTGGATGCACGGGGCCGCCAGGCCGCAAGGTGAAGACAAAATGCACAAGGCAGCCAGGTTTCAAGTCTGCAAGTAGGGCAGGATCTGTTGAGCCTCCATTCTTTTTTTCTCCTTTTATTAAGCAGCTTCCTTCCACCCACCTCTGAGCTCAAAGTGAACAGAAGGCACCCCTTGGGAGCCATGGAACCTGGGCTTGAGCCCTGCCTGGTCACTGTGAACTCAGCAAGTCACTTTTTCCCTCTAGGCTATTACTGTACCTGTCAAATTAGGAGCATAGTCTTCAATTTTTTATTCTGTTTTAACTGAGGACCCTTTTTTTCCTAATGAAATCTTATGCCCAAGTCCCTGGGCTCCCAGTCAGATTAAGGCAGAAGCAGAGGCACCTTGGCTGAAGTGGGAAGATGGGACCCAACCTTCTCGCACTTCCTGTGTCCGCCACCCCCACCTCAGATGCTCATGAAGTCCCCCTTTCCTGGGGCCGGGCTGGGGTGATGAAGGACCCAGCTATGAGTTCTGTGGGTGGCTCAGCGCAGTCCGACAGATGGTTCTCATGAGAACTGCTGGTTCTCCTGACCAAGCCACTGGCCTGCATATCCCTCAGGGCTGGGGAGGCGTGGAGGCCAGGGAGGTTAGGGGATTTTTAAGGAAACTTCCAGATCAGAGTCCTGGATCTCAAGCCTCATCTCTACTTCTCTTTGCTTTGGGAAAGCTCTGGCCTCCCCATGCTGGATGTGGGTTCCATTCAGTGGCCTTTACAATGGGATAACTCTTAGGCTGCCCGCTTCTGGGTTGCCTCGGTCTTGAAGTCACACAGGGGTCTCTCCTGCAGCCAGGGTAGCTCAGCCCTTCCCAAGACCATTGGGTGCCACTGCCGCCCGCACCCCTCAGTGCCGGCAGAGCTGGGCTGGCCGTGAGGGGCTGCTGTGGGCTGTACAGGAGTCACATCCGGCCTCAGCCCCAATTCAGGGAGTTCCCTGGCAATTCTGCTAAGTCTTTTCCTCAAAAGTTAAAAAAAAAAAAAAAAGTGGTGTCACCCCAAGGACCAGTATTTTGGACTCCTAGGAGGACAAATTAGCAGCCTTGGCTTGCAGGGAGAAGAGCTGCCCTTGCTGAGAGTAGGCTGTGTGCCAGCTGCTTCCACCTCTCAGACCTCTTTGAACACCCTCACAGGCTAGTGAGGAGGGGCTCTTAGAGGTCACCCAAGGTCACCCCACTATTAAGGGGTGGACTTGGGACCCCACCCAGGTCTGGGGGTCTCCAATTCCAGAGCTGAGAAGGAGAACACTGGCCTTCTTTAGTCTGTTGAGAAGCCGGGCTTCTCGGGGCCTGAACAAACCCATCCCAACGTCCTCTCTGGATCAGCTTCTCTGCTTGTTCCCTAACCCTGGGAGGCTACCTGGGGAAAGTGGGCACCAAGCCTTCCTGTCAAAGTGTCATTTCCCAATGCAGGGCCCCGAGAGAGACTCAAGCCTCTGCCTGCTTCCTGTTGAATGCTTCCTGCCTTCAGGCTCTCCTGGGCTTACCAAGCCAGGAGCACCTGGGAGACGCAGGAGGCTGGCAGGCGCGAGAAGAGGACTCTCTACATTTAGAAAAGCTCCTACACAGAGGGCTGGCACAGTGCAAGATGCTGCCCCTGGCCTCTCCCAGCCACGACAAGCTTTCTGGAGCCCGCTCCCCAGGTCTGAGTGTCCAGACCTGCCTGAAGACTGCCAGCAGGTGGGACGCTGCAGAGCAAATGGGCCCGAAAGAGCTGAGGAGGGCAGGGTCGGAGCAGAACAGTGACTCCAGCCACCTGGGCCCCTGAGGCAGGGCACAGAGCCGGTCCTGGTGCTCAGTCACGGGCCCAGTGTGCCTCTGGACCTGGCACTGTCACGTCAATAGTGGCAAAGGGGAGAGCCCCACATGAGTCTGCTTGGGAGCAGCACGCAGCAGGGACATGAAACGGACTCCAGGAGCAGACTGGCCCAGGCCAGGGGCAGGTCCATCTTCCAGGGAAGAAGCAGGACAGCCACGCTCAGCATGGCCCCTCCAGAGTCCTAGGCTGTGAGGTGTGTGGCTGGGGGGCCGCAATGAAAGGGGAAAGCTCTGCAACCAGCCTGCCACTGAGGCCTTCTCACAGCAGCTCCCCCTGCCCTCCATCCCAGGCAAAACAAGGCCATAACTGATGTGTCCTATGAACCAGGCCTGGGGGACAAGCAAAGGTGACGAGGACCCACGTTAATGCCCCTCTGTTGGAGGACTCAACCAGCCCAGGCTCCTGGCATCGGCCGTGAAGAACCAGAGTGGGCCTGAGCTGGCAGCAGCACCAGGTCACTTCTGCCAATGTCCCAGCAACCAGGCTCCCCGGGCAAAAGGACCAAGACACAAGACCCTCAGGCAGAGTCAAATGGGGACCACAGACCCCTCAGGGACCAGATGGAAGGATGTGGGAGAGTCCTTGACTCCTACTCTAGCAGGCTTCTGACCCATGCTCGCTCCAAGTTTCCACACGCTCTGCAGAGTAATTGAAAACAGAAGCAGCAACCCGGCTGACAAAGGCCTCTTGTTCCCGGGCTCCTCATTCACTGTGCACTCTGGGTGTGGCCGCCCCAAGCCAAGCGGCCCTATGGGGGACATGCCAAAGCTGCTTGGCCATGGGGTCACTGCAATCCCTACTCCAGGCCCCGAGCAGGGCAACCCCAGGGTGGCAGGGAGTGAGGGGCCCAGCCGAAACCCCTGCCCCTGAGGTCGGTTCATCAAAGCCAAGTCTGACTCCCTCAGCCAACCAGAGGCTGAAACACAGGGGGCCCTTCTTGGGTAACATTCTTTTGGGGTTTCTAAACAAGTGACCCCCGGAATCCCCTGCAGGAAGGGAGAGGACAGGGCACCTGGACCTGCTGACTTGGGGCCAAGGGCTGGCCATCACCCCTGGCTGAGAACTGGCCATGCCAGACCCTGGGCCAAGGACTGCACATACTTTCACATTCGGTCCTCATTGGAGCCCATTTTACAGGTAAGGAAACTGAGGCTCAGAGACACAAACAAAACTCACCTTGTTCTGCTAAAGAATGAGTGGAGGAGACCAGGCTCTTAACCTTGGATCTATATGGCCTCAAAGCCCCTCAATCCTTAATGCTTGTCTGCTTTCTCTCCTAGACAGCAAGTCCTGTTCACTCTTTGGACTTACAGCACAGAGCCTGCCCCCCAGAGCCTCTCCAGTCTAGGCTAGTGGCAGGCGCTGAGTGGCGGGGCCCTCAGGGAGAGCTCTCCTCTCTGGCCCAGCCAGCCAAGAAGGGCTGGACTTTGGGAATATGCTAATCAGCCAGAGGGTGGGTCCCAGTTGGGGACAGTACATCTGGAGCCTGGAACAGCGTGGCTGGAAATAGACAGGGATAAACAAACGGGAGTCCCTGGGGGCCAGGAAAGCAGGGCAGAATACATGGGGGGCCCTTTGTAGGGTGGGGAGAGCTCCTCCCACGGAGGGCGGTCGAGAAGGAGGTGGGCAGCGGGGTGGCTTGGAGAGAGACCTAGAGGTAGTGGCCCTGAGGCTGGGGGAGAGGGAGAGGATTCCTGAGCCTGCAGCGGAGCCATGGACCAAGCTGGTGGGCGCTTCCACTGAAGTGACAAAGGACGAGGAACCCCTGAGAGCATGGGCCAATCCCCCGTCCCCATCTAGGGGCATTTTCATCCACTCATTTGTGTCAGCACAGCAGCTGACCAAGCATGACCAATCTGGGGTTGGGAGTCCAATTGTGAGCCCTTCTCAGCCACTAACGGCTGTGTGACTGCAGCCACGTCACTCATCCTTTCTGGTCTGTTTCCCTCTCCTTGCAAGAACAGGATTAGATTAAATGTTCTCTGCAATCTCTTCCGGCCTAAACACCACTGATGCCCTTCTTTTATTCATTCCTTCGACTCCCTCCTACTGACTGCTCTGAAGTCCTCCTGCCAGGCCCCCTTGCTTCTTAATTTCCTGGGACGCTCCCTGCACTCCGGCCCCTCTGTCCTTGGCCATGCGCTCCTTCCCCCGGAATGCCCGCCCTACTCTTTTCTGCTGACCCAGAGCCTGCCCACCTGGCCAGAATAACACAGAGCCTTCAGCGGCAATTAAGGTGCTGGCCTTTACAGGGAGTGAATTACACAAAGTATATGAAGCACTTTTGACAATTATCTATAAATATAAAGGCTGCCTACAGCCCTGGGGAGAAAAAGGGGTGGGTGGGGTGAGGTAATAATAACTTTACATGAAAACAGAAAAAATACAAAAGATACACTGCGATGAAAACTATATAAAAATTTGTATACCCGAAGAAGGCGCAAAATAAAATGGCTGTTTTGGAGGAGAAGGAGTAGGGATGGTTTGTGATTATTATTCAAGTCTTATTATTATTGCAGTTTGCTTTCTTATGTAAACATTGCTTTTGGAATTTAAAATCAAAGAAACAACTAACCCAGAGCTCTCAAGTCCTTCTCGCCCACCACCTCCTCCTTGAAGCCTCCCTACCTCCAGCCCACAGTGAACTTTCCTTCCTTGAATCCCTGCCGTGGGAGCCCCCATCTTGTTACTTATGGAATAGTGGGAAACCCAGAGCCACTGAGAGTGGGCCAGGCATGGGCTCTGGGGCAGCCGCCAGCCCTGGTTCAAATCCCGGCCCTCCTATGCCCTGGCTGCCAGCCATGAACATGGGACTTCACCCCTCAGTGCCTTGGCTTTCTCATTTGCAAACCTGGGCAAACTCCCACCCCATAGGGTGCTAGGAAGATCTTCAAGATGAGATGCCAGCAGTGAGCATGGGACTGGGCTCAGAGTAAGGCCCTGGAACCATCACTGTCATTGTTCTCGAAGGGCCCCGCATATATTAAAATGTGTCTTACCAATCTGACAGTAAGTACCTTGAAGCTAGGGCCCTGAACTTCTGGTCGCAGCCAGCCCCATCCTGGGCACCCCACACATGTCCACGTGCCCTCTCCCTGGCTCTCTTTGAGCACACTCGCTCATTCTGCTTCCCTCTAGGCTGACCAGGTGGGTATGGTCCTGTGCAGAGGGGACATAAGCCTGGGGCTCTCCCTACACTACAAAACAGGATACCAGGGCAGAAGCTCAACCTGGCTCCTTCTCCAGGCCACCAGCCATTCCAGGGCCCTTCACCCAGCCTAGGAGACTCCCTGATGAAGGCCTGGGGACATGGCAAGAGGGCAGGGCCCTGGCCTCCCTGAATGCCATTAGCAGAGGCACCTTGGCCAAGGTACTTCTCAGTGCCTCACTGTCTCCATCTGTAAAGAGGACAGGAAACGGTTGTCATCTTCCTCCTAGAGCTGCTGCTGGGATTATGCGGATTATATGACATGACATTTAGGAACGGGCTTCCAAGAACACAAGTGCTGGTCACACATGTTGGTGAATAGTGCTGCCATTTGTCTGTCCTTAAGTGCTGGCCCCTCCCTGTTCCCACCCTGCCACTCCAGATTCGCCACCCCCCACTAACAGACTGGGCAAACTCGGAGAGGGAGACCCACCATAACAGCAGATGCCCAGAGCTTAGGGCCTTGGAGAGGAGAGGGCAATGGGGCCCTGCCCCTGCCTTTCCTGTGGGCCCTCTGAACGTCCCCAAGGCCTTGGCCCCATCGTGGGGCCCACCTTCAGCTCCACCCTCGGTGCCCGCTGAAGGGAGCAGAACCAAGTGCCAGAGGCTGGTGCCAAGCCCCTCCATGACACGTGGCAGGAAGTGGGTTTGGAGGGAGCAGAGGGAGCAGACCATTCCAAGGCTCTGCAGGGCCTGGCTGTGTGAGCACTGCCCCATGTGGGCGCTCGACCCAGCCCAGCCGGCCTCACTGGGCCCCAGAATAGTCACAGGATGAGCAGAACTTTACAAGCACCCCACCCCCCCCCAGCCATCCCAATCTACGGGAAGGTTGGTGAGATGGCTTTGTAGGGAGTGGGGGGGCACAGGTTTGTGCCTATGGGGAGACCAGCATGGGGAGAACTCCCAGGCCCGCAGGAAGACTCCCTCTGAGCTGCCTGCTCCCAGGGCCCCGTCAGCTGGTGGCAGGAAGGCTTGTGTTTCTTTTAATGTCAACTCCCAGGCATCTAACATTCCTAGAAGCTTAAACACTGAAACATCTTCCTTCCCAGACCGCGCTTTCTGCTCTGCCAAACATAACCTGGCTTCCTCCCCTCCCCCCACTGCTTCCATCTGCTTCTGTCTCCAAGAAGGAATGATTTATGGTGTGTCCCCCCTGGGGCCTGTGCGCTGCAAGCAGGAGGAGGAGCGGGTGACGGGGGCATGCCCAGGTGGGGAAAACGCCTGGCCCCTGCCGGCTGGGCTCGAGGGGGGTGGGGTCCACAGTGCACCCCTTTCAGCAACTCGGCTCCACAGCTGCTGAGTGGCACAGGGGCTGTGGCACCCATCCTGTCCCTTGGCTGGGTGGGCCCCAGTTCAGAAACCCCCTCCCAGATGTGGAAATGGGGCTCCCATCCCTGCAGAAAGGAGATTCCAAGACTGAATTGAGAGGGCTCCTTCTCATCAGCCCCCATTTCCTAAATAATGAAGGAAGGGCTTGCGGTTGCCTAGCAGCACTGTTTCCCTGGAGACTGCGCCAAGGAGTGGGTGCAGGTCCCACAGTGTCAGGAAGGACGTACCCAGGGGCACAGGATGATGTGAGGCCATGTCCAGGGCTCCACATGACCGTGCCATCTTCCCTGTGCAGACGCTGGAGCCCGAGACGGGTGCGGGAGCCAGGGGCCCAAGGGTTCCCGGAGGGGCGACACCACAAACGACACCAGTCAAGAGCCAGATACCAAACTCTGCAGCCCTAGCAATGCATCAGGGAACAGATGCTTCCTGCAAGAAAGCATTTTCAGCTCCCCACCGCAGCCTACACCACATCACGCCAGGTGCGACTGCTAGGAAGCCCGGAGCACCTAACACCCCTGGCTCAAGCCAGTAGGAACCAGCTGCTGTGTCCCTTGATTTCACAGTCACAGAATCCCACCCACCCCGGCCCCTGCCTCCTGACCGGGACACTCCTGCCACAAGCTCATGGTACCAGTGGGAGAGTGCAGACGGTTCCATGCTGACATCTGCTCTGAAGATTATGTTCCTCTTTTTTTTTTTTTTGGGGGGGGGGGCAGGGTTCATGGGCCAGGAAGTGGACCCAGGTCTCCCGCGTGGCAGGCGAGAATTCTACCACTGAACTACCTGTGCACCCACTACATTCCCTTCACATCTCCCATACTGGCGGCGTGCTCAAGAGACACAGACCACAAACCAGCCCCACCTCAGCCATACATTTTCTTTTCTTTTTTTTTCACATGGGCAGGCACCAGGAATCGAACCCGGGTCCTCTGGCATGGCAGGCAAGCATTCTTGCCGCTGAGCCACTGTGGCCCGCCCGCCATACATTTTCAGGGCACCGAGAAATACAGTGGACCCACAATTTGCCCTTAATCTGAGTATCTGCCTCCACCGATAGCCGGAGAACATACCTTAAGCCAGTGAACTCCCAACAAGGGTGAGTGAAGTCCAGTGACCCCAGCAGTGAGTCAGAGACCAGCCCCCAGCTTACCAGCTGAATCCTAACCCCTTGCAGACAAATGGCAAATGCTCAGGGTGGGTGCATCACTCGCATCCCACGCCTATGGCAGACATTGTTAATCAAACGCAGCACTCTTTCCTCCTGCTCACGGATAGAGCTTCAGAATCCTCCTCAACACAGTATTCCAAGAAAACACCATCAGCAGACTGGAGTTAGGAGGTGAACACCAAGGCAGTGTGTCACCCCTCCAGTCCATCCTCTAGGGGTGGACAGCCCCACCTGAGCCAGGCGTGGAAGCCAAAGGAACAGGCACGCATGAGCCCCTGGGCCGAGAATGAGAGGCCATCTCCAGCAGGGGACAATAACTACCTTGGGGAACTTTTCTCAAGCCCGCTTTGAACCCAGCTCACAAAAGGACAAGCACCTTGGCCAAGAAGGAAGACGCCAAGAAAGACGGCCTCAACAGGCACCGTCTCCGTACGGCTCTCCCGGCCCTGCCTGGGTGCCCTGGGTGCCTCACCTGGATCTGCCCTTTGCCCATGATCTTGTCCACGATCTCGTTGTTGTCCTTGTTGACCTTGGTCTTGTCATAACACTTCTCGTAGCACAGGATCCTCAGGGACTGAGAGCCCTCCAGCTCGATCTCAAACTCCTGGAGAAAGTGGGACAAAGTGTCCTGAACCTCCCAAAGCTGGGAGGGCGACACCTTCCCCGCAGATGTGGGCCTCAACTCTGCAGGGGGGAGGGAGCCCGCGAGGACTGCATGAAGCAGTGCCCTCACTTTCCAGGGCTCCCTGTGGCCTCCAGATCACCGACAAGCTGAGACTCTCTGCCACTGATCGACAAGGACACCGGGCTCAGAAGCCGGGTGAGCAGAGGGCAGAAGGGACAGCGATAGGACTGGGCCATCCCCAGCCCACAGGACATGTAGAGGTCCCTGCGAGATGGCAGCCCCTGCACTCACCTCATCCCACTTTGGCTCTGTAGTGTCCCGGAACACCCTGGTTTTGGCTTTGCTGACAAAATAGCCAAAGGAATCCACCTCCAGGGTACAATAGAGGTCTGCAGAGGGGGGACAGGCAGGGAAGGGCCGAGTGAGACCCGAGAGGGCACAGGAACAGGGTTGGGAGGAAGTAGGGACAACGTATCTGCCCTTCCCAACCTCGTCGCAGTGTGGGGTCTCGGTGTTCTCCTCCCCAGGGCCTGTCTTGGCCCCTTCCTTCTCTGCCCTCATCTTCAGTCCCTCCCCACCTCACTCTCAGCCCCCCTTCCACATGCCAAACTGCTCCCACCACAGGGCCTTTGCATTTGCCGCCCCCTCACCCCAGATCTTTGCTTGGCTCATCTCCAGGTCTTCGCGCCCACGTGAAGGAAGGCCCTGAGCTGTCACTGGTATGTGAAGTGGAGCCTCAGGAAGGCACCTGGCAACCCTCCCACTCTGGGTGCCCAGTGCCTGGAGTGGCAGCACCCCATCACTGAGACAACCAAAATGCTCCCCCCTGGTTTTGATTTCCCTTGCAGAATTTAGCTTTGACTGAAAGGACCCTTTCAGTCTGTATATTCATTGCCTCTCTTCTGTCCCACACAATATAAGCACCGTGTGGGCAGCGGCCGGGGCTTTCTTATCCACTGGTGCATCCTCGGCGCCCGGAGCAGGGCTTGGCACACGGAAGGCACCTGGGGAATATCCGTGGGATGAATGAATGAAGCTCTTACACTACCCTGGTGTCACCCAGGCCCTCTGCAAATCGACATACTCCCCCTGGGCTCACACCCTGGCAGCCCCTCCCTGCCCTTTACGGGAACCGCCAAGGCTGTTTCCCAGGGTAATGGCGGCAGTGTGTGTGTGCGTGTTTGTGTGTGTGTGTGTCTTTTGAGGCCCTATATACAATCCCCTGTGGCATGAATTAAGAGGGAAGGGGGGGCAGGTCAGGGTAGACGCAAGGCTCAGGCCGCCTACTCCACTGAGACCCTGTCACCCAGCACCAAGGGACATCCCAGTGAGGCTGCTTTCCATCAGAAGGGAGAGCGGAGCTGAGCCCTGAGAGTCTCTAGCTGGGTGCAATGTAAAGTAGAAACACTGGGTATCAAAACACACCAGGGCAGGGTGCATGGGTGGTTCAGTGGTTAGAATGCCCACCTTCCATGCAGGAAACCTGGGTTCGAGTCCCAGACCATGTACCCCAAAACACAAAAAAACCACAAAAACATTCCAGGACAGGGGGTGTCCATGAATAGGTGGGTAATGTCAGGGGCCCAAAGCCCCCCAGCCTCTGCCAGATCAGGGAGGGGGTCTGTGTGGTAGAGAGATGGGGGGGGCAGGAAGTACCATTGCCATTTATGTTTTGGCGTGAGTGATCCCTCCTGCAGGGGCTCAGGATAGCTCAGGGGATAAAAAGGAGGGCTTTAGAGTTGGACCATTCCTGGGTTCAAATCCTGGCTTGGCCACCTACTAGGCAGGGAAGCCTGTGCAGATCACATAACCCCTCTGCCTCTGTTCCTTCGTCTCTAAAACAGGAATAATAGTGGTGCCTACATCCTAGGCCTGAGAGAGCAGAGGCATTCAGTTTGCCAAGACAAGAGGCCACGGCAGAAGATCCCCGGCCTGGTTTGGGCTGAACCCAAGTTGGAACTGGTGGGTCGGGGCTGAGGTGGAGTGAAGACAATTCATAGGGAAGGGAAGTTTTGCAGTAGCCTGTGGGGAGCTCGCCCCCTTTCTAACCACCCTGGCCTAGCTCAGGTGGTGGAACACCTGCTCTGGGCGAGTGGGGTGCTCCACCCCACTGGGCTGCTCTGAGCCTAGCCCCAGCCAACAGGAAGTGGGGCAGAGAGGCGGGGCAGCGCAGCAGGTGCCAGGCAGGCTCGGGCCAGCAGGGGGCGCACAGACTTGGGGGAGGGAAGTGGCCCTTGGGAGCTCGTTAGCCAAGAAGATTCCTGGGCTGTGCCCCGAGAAGGGGATTCTGTGGGTTTGGGGAAGAGTGCAGGAAGCTGCCGCAGTAACAAGCAGCCAAGCGATCAGGGCAGGTGGTCCTTGCCACACTTTGGGCTTTGGTATCAGAAAATCCAGATTCAACTACCACCACCTACCTGTGGGACCCCAGGAAAGTCACGTAAGCCCTCTGAGCCTCAGCTTCCTCATGTGTAAACAGGAGTATCAGCGACCTCAGAGGGATGCCAGCAGAGGCAGAGAAGAAAACGGTCCTGCCAGGGCTTAGAATAAAATGCCAAGGCATGGTCTACTTGCTGGTATGTTCTCGCTTTCCCCAGCACCTCAGGAGGGACCCAGGCACCCGGCAGGTGCTCTGAAAATGAACTACTTTGCTCAGCATTTCTGATTGCCTGGTCATCCAAGGATAAAGGAGACACGGTTCCTGCCCTTGAAAAGCTCTCTGTGGGGGAGGTAAATTATAAGCAACAAAGCAGCATGATCAGCATTGCAGCCGTGGTCTGCCCTGGGTGTGATGGCAGCACAGGAAGGGGCTCAGAGACAAGAGTGACCATCTGTGGGCAGGTGGCATATCCTCTGCTCAGTATACTGCAGGGAGAGAGGGGCCAGGGGCAGACTTCACCTGCCAGAGAGGAAGAGGAGGGAGCGGGAGGAACCCTGGGTTTCTGATCATGCATGATAATGCGTCCTTTCATCTCTCTGTGACTCAGTCTCCTCATCTGACAAATGGGTAGAAACCATTAATGGTCCGATCTACTCACAAACTCCTATGTGGATGAAAATTAGTTAAAAGGAGTCATCGTATTTTGAAATGCTAAAAACTGCACAGATTTAACAGGTGATGATGAGGAGAGAAAAAAGGGTGCTTGTGGCACTAGAATACACACTGTCATTTTTTAGCCTGCTTTCAGGTCGGTATCAATGAGTGTGATTGACATTTATGGAGAAGGAAGCTGAGGCTAAGAGATGTGCCCGATGCCAGATCTTTCCAGCTCCATGGTTTTCAGACCCCTGGGGGAGGGGAGTGGGGAGGCAAGCAGGCCTTAGAGAGAACGGCCTGTGGGGGTGCCCCACATCTCCAAGCACGCTAGCAGGCCCCTAGCAGGCCCCAGCAGGGGCAGACCAGAGCAGGGCGTGTGGGGGTGGGAGACCCCACATGTCTGGTCCAGTGGGATTTGCTGTGAAACGATGAGTGACATCCTATCCAACCTCCCCCCGAGATGGGGGCTCAGGGCCACTTACTGGCTGACTGCTTAAACCCCTTGGCAGAGTGGACGATGACGTGCAGGAAGCCATAAAGTCCTGGAGACTCATCGTCTGCAAGAGAAAGGGTCCCAGGGTAGGGGTGGGGAGAGGCTCCTTTCTTCTGGGTGCCCTCCACCCCAGGCTGGTGGGGGAGCAAACCGGAGTGCGGCCGCCTGAGCCTCGGTCTCACAGCACCACCTGGTGGCCATATGGAAGAGTTTCCAAGGCTGCTGCTGCCTCCAATGCCAGCGGTCCCCAGATGGTACGGGGGCTCCTTCTCCCCTCCACTCAGCTGGGAGGACAGCCCGCACCTGCCCTCCAGGGATTTCATACCATTCCCAGAGGCACTTTCCCTCCCCCTCTGAATCCTGCCCATCTAAGGTTGCCCCTCTCAGTCTAGCCTTTCAAAGTGAAAATTAATCACTTTAAGTCACTATGCTAACAGAAGGAAGGACCAGCTGTGTCCGCTGCCTGGGACACAGGGGGCCCTAAATGACCCCCAGATGCAGAAGAGAGCGTACCCTTCAAGCAGAATGGACCCCTCCCTTGCACCACGGGCAGCCAGAATCCAAACATTTTCTCTGGTCCAGTTACAAACCCTCCCCCTCCTCACTCAGAAACCTCCCACGGGCTCCTGGGCTTGGAGAAACTCCAACTTCCCCCGCCTGGCATCCAAAGCCGTCCACGGTCTGATCTCTGGGACCTTCCGGCCTCGGTTCTCATAGACTACTCCAATCCATCCATCTCACCCACACTACCCTGCCCGAAGCTTCAGTTTTCTGCCTCCACTATCTGACCACTTCATGAACATATGAAAAAATAGGAGCCCAGTGCACCAGGATGCCAGCTGCTCTCTGGGCCTGGGGATTTGGGGGAGGAGCTGGGGCCATCACGGGGCTCAAACCTCTCTGACAGTGATCCCTTCTTCAAGCTCTCTGTATACGTGGAAACTGAGTAGTCCCAACCCCTTTGAGCAGGGGTCAGCCATTTGCAGTCAAGTGACTGGCTGGATCCTGTGGAAGGCCCTAGAAATGCCCTGGGGACTTGGACCTCCAGGTTGGGGTAGTCTCAGGTACTGGATCTTACCGTCTTTATTGCTGGTGACAGGAATATTGTGTACAGTCCTAAGTTTGAAGCAGGATCCCGTGAGCACCTGGAGCTCCACAGAGCTCAGGACAAAGGCCTGGAGATCTGTAGGAGGAGCCAAGAGAGGGAGGAATATCATCACCGGTCCACTAGGACCTGCTGCTCTTCCTTGAGGACTGCAGTTGGAAAACAGCTTGGCTCTAGGACAGAGTTACTCCTTGGGAGAAAAGGAAAAACTTGTAGGAAATTGCATGGGGGCAGACATGGGGCTTTCAGAGGGGTAAGAGTAGAATATTACTGAAGAGGCTCGTGTGTGTGTGTGTATTTGTGTGTGTGTGTGTATGACAGAGCAAGAGAGACTGACAATCCTGGACTCTGAATCCAATGTTACTGCTAATTCATGATGTGCCTTAAGCACATCACTTAAATTCTTTGGGTCTCACTTCTCAGTAGTATCAATACAGTGCCCTGGTACCTCATAGGCTGCGTGTGAGGGCAGAAGAAGAGATACTGGGCATGAAAGAGCCTGGAAATGCAAAAGGCCAATCACTGCCATGGATACCATCAGGATGGCATGGATTGAGGTGGGACTTTACCTTTTTTCTGTAGTTTCTGAATTGCTTCTCTCCACTCTGACCTCTCATAGTCGGAAGACAGTAGGAAAAGGTAGCTCTGAAGAGAGGAATGAGAATTCAGTAGGATGACCATGATAAGATCAAGGAGATTCCTGTATTCTAGGACCCCTCACCTGGTTCTTCTCATCTAGGCTTAGAGAAGGAGGCAAGAGGGAGGGGGCCTCTTTTCCCGGGAAGCAAAGGGACATGAGTGGTAGGGCCAGGGACGGCCAGTAGAGGGCACTGGTTCCACACCAGGGGACTAGGGGGAGAGGGCGTCCTGTGCTGGAGCCATGGCAGCCTCCTTGGAAAGGGTGGGCCTAAGTCCCCCATTTCCCATAGATTACAGCCAGGAGCCAGAGAGACTGGGCAGTCTTAGACAGAGGAAGGGGGGGCTGTCTCTGTCCCACACCCCACCCTTCCTTGCCTTTCCATTCCGATTGTGGATCCGAAATGGTATCGTGGGGGAATTGAGCAGCAGCAAGAACTCATTCTCAAACATCTTCTTTTTCAGGCGCTCAATGGCCCGGCTCTGCCCTTTGTTGGCTTTCTGCAGGGGACAGAGGGCACAGATGGGTCCCCTCACACTCAGACTCCAATTTTCACTTGCCAGCTCTAAGCACAGCATCCTTTGCTAAAACAGCTCAGGAACCATTCGCACCAAGCTCTAACACTTCCCCCCCAATCAGCCTCACTGTCTTAGCTCCCATCCTCTCATAAGCCATGCCATGCCCTCTTTGCTGGCAAACCTTTCTTCCTCTCCAGTGTTCCAGGTTTGTATTTATTTTATGAAGGATCCTCCCCCTTTTATTAACAATTATTTTCCCCTGTGCCTGTTTGAAATCTGTTATATATCACAGAAAAGCCAAATTCTTTAATCCTCATTCAATTTTGCTGGGTGGTGTCTTTTTGATTGTTCCCATAGAGATATGACCCACCCAATTGTGGGTGGTAACTTTTATTGGATGGTGGTGATAACTTTTAATTGGATGGTTTCCAAGGAGGTGTGTCTCCACCCATTCAAGGTGGGATTGCTTACTAGAGCCCTTTAAGAGGGAACCATTTTGGAAAAAGCTTTCTAGCCAACAAAGCCCACACAGCCAGAGACCTTTGGAGAAGCAGAAGGAGAATACCCTGGGGAATCCTTATGAAACGAGAAGCCAGGAGAGAAAGCCAGCAGGCATGGCCATGTGCTTTCCCAGCTGAGAGAGGTGTTCGGGACCCATGAGCCTTTCTTGAGTCAAGAGAGCTTTCCCTGGATGCCTTAGTTTGGACATTTTCACAGCCCTAGAACTGTAAACTTGCAACTTAATAAAATCCCCCTTCTTAGAAGCTGTTCCATTTCTGGTATATTGCATTCCAGCAGCTTTTACAAACTAAAACACCCCCCAAGTCTAACTCCCAGCCAACCTCAAGGTCCTCAGTTAGAATTCATCTCTGTGGCATTTTTACCCACTGGACTAGCAAAACTGTAACAACCGCTCACAGACAGTGCTGGGTGCTGTGGGGGAGCTGTCATGCTCATGCACTGCTGGGGGAGATGATGCAACCCTTTCCAGAGGTTGATCTGGCAACGGAACGCACAAACTCTTTGCCTCCCTCATCCCACTCGTAAGGAATCTACCACAGAGATATATGAGCACAGTCATGTTTACTGCCAACTTGTCTGTTCAGGATAAAGAACCAGAAACACTACAAACACTGAAAAAACATTATTGTGCTGTCAAGCTACAGGATATGAGGCAGCTGTCAAAAAAAAAAAAAAAATCAGATAACGCCAAAGAGCTCTAAGGTACACTATTAAGTAAAAGCTTAAATTGCGTAACAGTGCATTCATATGCTCTCATCTTTTTACAAAACGTACATACATACACACACACACACCCAGTATAAGCGTAGACATCTGAAATAACACACTCCAAACTACTAACAATGGGAAGGGGGGTGGGCACCACTGTTTTTACGTCGTAGGTTTTGGTGGTGTGAGCACTGTTTGTTGTAACAAGGCAGCATGACAAGTGATTGGGGGAAAATCAGTTTTGTTGTTTTTTTTTCACTAAAAACACATCACTACTTCTGTGACTCAGCGAATGACACTTGCTATCCAGTGACTCCTGTGCATCACATCCCACTCTGTGTCAGTAACAGGCCTTCCTGCCGTCTCCACCGGACGGGGAACTGGAGCTCCACTGGGCATGTGGCAAACCCCTTGCAGCTGGCAGCCAGTAGAGTTCAGGAAGCATCAATTCGACTGAACAGAAGACCATGTCTGAATACCTGGGGCTGGAGGGAGGGCACAAAACCTGCCTGTTCCCAGGACTCAGTGAGAAGCCTGCTGTCAGGATGCTCCAGGGATGGGGTTGGTGGAAAGGGAAGGACCAGGAAACAGGCGCCAGGGTTGGCCAGGGAGTTCTCCCGGGGGATCCCTTGGCCAGTCCCTGGGTCCAAGGACATCCTCTGTCACAAATACCCCTGGGGTTCCAACTATGGCCCTCATCTCTCCAGTTTAGAGAGAGAGATGTTCTTTCTGAGTTGGAAAAAATCCTTAGAGGCCATCTGGTCACTTAGTCCTCAACAATCCTTTGCTAAGCACCTATTATGTGCTGGGTACTAGAGAGCTAGTAGTGAAGAGAACAACACCCTCTTTGGAGTCTGCATTCTACTGGGGAAGAGAAAAGTTGAACATGAAATTATAATTCAGTACAATTAAAACAAAACCAGAGGAAATTGTCTTTAACTGAGGAGCCCCAAGAAAGGGTCCCCAACCACTTGGGCGGAAGGCTTGGCCCGGACTGGATGGGTGAGAAAGAGACCCAGGCCAACCAAACCTCTCCATGTCCTTCCTTCCATACTTGGGGGAGGTTCCTCCCAAGATACTTTCCTCTAGCCATATATATTTATAAATTTTTTAATATATGAATTTAAGGCTATACATTTTCCTCTATGGAGAGCTTTGGCTACATCCATGGATTCTGCTAGGTAGTGCTCTCATTTTCATGCAGTTCCAGTTTGCAGTTTTGATTTCTTCTTTAACTTGAATATTTTAACTTTCCAGGTGTAGAGGTAACTATATCATAGTTGTTGATTTCTAAATTCATTGCACAGTGGTCTGTGAACCTGGCCGGCATCCTATCATTTTTTGAAACAATCTGAGATTCCTTTGTGGCCTACTACATGATAAATATTTGTGACTGTTACATGTTTGATAAGAATGTTGGTTCTCTTTCAGAGAGCAAGCTTCTAGGTACTTTTAGACCATATGTGACAAGTACGATATACAAGTCTCTCCCTCCTTATTTATTTGCCTACTTGATCTGTCAGTCTCTGAGAGGCTTACCAGGACCTTTCTCTTGCACACAGTCCACCTTTTCTTGGGAAGAAGTGGGAGTCTTCTCCTCTTTTCCTCCTTCTTCTCCTCTTGCTCCCCTTTTCTGCAGTGCTCAATACATGCTCCTCTCCAGGAGAACTTCCATAATTAAGCCCATTGGACTCTGACACTACTTCCTTGGCCCTCTCTTCCTCTGCTCAGTGCTAATCTGCCATGATCAGGGTCCTCTCCTTGGCACATATACACTTGAGGCCTCCCACTATTGTGTCCCGCCTCCTCCATCATATTCCCAAATCTTACTACATCCACTCCTTCCACCCTCCCCTGGCAAATCCAGTTCAAGGAAATTCAGTAAAAATGATCTGACTGCCCTGACCCAGGCTCAGATGCCAGGCTCGACTCACCTCCTTCTGGATTTCACTCTTGAGGGCCGAGATCTTCATTTTCATGTCCTCCAGCTCGTGGTCTGGGAAGGGGTGCACCTGAGGGCTGGCCTCAGACTCCTCAGGAGAGGGGAACACAAGGTCAGCCAGGGGGATGTACCATTTGCAATCATACTGCTGGTGCTTCCTGCAAACAAGCCAGAGGGAGATGTGAACCAAGGGGACTTGGCTGCTTGAGCCTATACTGCCAGGCCCTAAGCCAAGAAGCCACCTGAAAGGGAGATGCTAAGAGCTCAACAGAGGCAAGAACAGTCCGTATCCTTGAAGAGCCAGATCAGGAAATATATGTGTGGAATATCAGAGCCAAGCATAGCAATCAGCCATTACGTTGTGTGAGATGGAGAGCAGGCATTGCTGGCACTTAGAGAAGGGTCAATTCCTTTGGTCTGAAATTGTCCTGAGAAAGAACATCAAACAGGTTTTGGAGTCAGGGATGGTTCTGACCCTTGGTCTTGCCAGTCTTCGGACCCAGTAAGAGTGATGTCTTTAAACATCCCACACCACTTGGATTTCAGTAAGAGTGACGGCTCGTGCTTTTCTATTCCCCATCCCACGCCCCTGCTTTCCTTCTAGCCTATCCATATTTAGTTCACATTTATCAACATAAGGCCAGAGATGGAAGGCAGATGCTATTTTGAATATAAACTCTAATCAACAGAGGTCACATGGGGTCCTGGGTTGAGGATTACTAAACCACATTCCAGCTTAGCAGGAAAGGGTGCTGTGGTTGATTAGTAATGCCTGTCACAGCAAAAGATGGAAGGCAAGGTACGTATGCTTATTATTGGTCTCTGCTTTAAACCTATCTCAAATCTGATGTAGTTCCAGGGAATCATCCCTTTTACTGCAGTTCATAAAAGCCTCTCCTTCTTGAACTTCCTCCAGGACTTTGAACTATACCTCTCATTCTGGTCCCTTAGAGTTGCTCTGAGCACATGGCTTGTCTCCTTATCACCTGCAAGGTAGTGTGCTCAACACGTGATAGAAGGTAAGCAAATGTAGGGGGAAAAATGTTGAAAGAATACTGAACAAACTTTTCTGCTCGTAGCACAGAATGCGCCCACAGTACAGGGTGTGGAAGTAGAAGTGAAAAGATTTCAGGCGAGACAGATCAGGTTCAAATCCTATCTCCTCTAATTCTAGCTGTGCGACCTTTGACAGCTTGTTTAACTTCTCTAAGGCTTCTCACTTATCTGTGAGATGAGGATAATAATATCTGCTTTGTGGAATTGGTGGAAAGATGAAAAATAATGCACTCAAAGCATTTGTCATGGCACCTAACACATGATAAGCACTCAATAAATGGCAACAGTAGCTTTAATGAATTCTCACTGAATTGCAATTAGCAAAAATTTAGAAATGTTTAATAAAAGGAGAATGCTTAAGTAAATGATGGCATATCCACTTGTATCATGCAGTAAAGCAAAATGGTGATTATGAAGAATAGGCAGCAACAGGGAAAATGCTTATGGTGTGAAATGGAAAAAGCAAAGCATAAAATTGGGTGGGTATTTGCTCTGATTACAACTACATGAAAAACATAAGAATATTAAAAAGCTGGAAGGACATATGGCAGAAGGACACTGGAATTTATGTTCGGGTGAGTGGCTTTTTTTCCTGTAATACGGTTGTGTTATCTTTATAATTAAAAACATCATCTAGTTTAGAAAAAAAACTGTGTAGTAAAATAAAATTAATACAATTTTACAATTTAAAAAAGGAAAAAACAATGCAGTTTGCCCCAGAGAGCTGAGGGGCTCCACAAGGGGCCTGGTTCTCCCCCTTGCACTCTGGGCTCCTGTACACTCACCCCGCTGATGTCTTCTTTAGCTTGGCGCACAGTAGGACATCTGTAAAGAGGAAGACGTGGCGCAGCTTCCGCGAGCCCTCCGACACCTCCACCAGGAAGCCATCCTTCACCAGCTGCCGGGTCTGAGGGGGATGGCACACCCACCCCAGCCTGCTCAGAGTGGGTGCAGCCCATGGCTCAGCCTGCACTGGGATTTGGGGCAACACCATGCCGTTGGGGAGGTTCATGGGGAGGGGCCATGTGCCTGGTGGTTAAGAGCACTGGCTTCGGAGTCACATGGATCTGAGTTTGAATCCAGGCTCTGTTACTTCTCAGCTGAGATCTCAGGCAAATGCCCTGACCTTTCTGAGTCTTAGCTTTATCATCTGTAAAATGGGATATCTGCCCAAAAGGAAGGATTCATTGAGATGGTATGTGGAAAACACTTAGCACATGTCTGGCACATAGCATGCGGTCAATAAATAGTAGTTTTATGCTTTCCTACAGTCTTAACAGCTCTTGCCTGGTCAGACCCTAGTCCAGGATGAGCTGGTGGAAGAACCAGGTACAAACAACCCACCCTGTCTCACTCCTACCAATCCATCCAGGAACCTTACTTGAAACAAAACAGCTGAGCCTAACAAGATGCTCTAGTTTCAGCTCAACCCCAGACCTGCAGATCCACTCAGGATTGTTTTTAGGCTACTTCTAAGTGGAGCATCCAACCACCCCCGGGTGGACGGACCCAGGACTACCCTCAGTGTGAGTGTAGCAGCGTCTGGGGGACCAACAGCCGCTTCGGACCTGGGCTCTGGGTAGCCAGGAGCACTCGGCTCGGCCACCCTTGGAGCCAGAGGGTTTCCCTGGAGCTGTCCCGACCATCCCACCCTCCCTGTGTCCTATACACCATGTCACCCACATAGGTTTGCAACATGTAGGTGAGCACACTGCAAGTATGCAGTTAAGATGACCTGAAACTGATGGAGCTCTAAATCTGCTGGTGATTTTTTAGATGTTTCCAGAGTAAAACAAATGAGCGGCATTCCAGAGTGCTGCAAATCAGGTAGGAGACTAGGGAGAGACAGTTATCTCTGCCCCATTAGTCACTCTCCAGACCCTACCCCTCACTGCTTCCCTCCCTAGGAGTCTGAAGCTTCATAAATGTAGCAAAGGACCATAAACCCCATCAGCCTTCACTCCTAAGTGCTGCTTAATTGCCTCTATTGCAGGGCCAGACTGCTGACCACTTGGACAACTGTCCTTTGGATTCTTCTGATTGCCTCTCCTCACTGGGGTACTGCCACCCTCCACCAAGAAAGGTCCCCAGGGAACTCCATGGAGCTGCTATGCCATATCCAGGTGCCCACCTGGGACATCCCAGCAACTTGGGGCCCTCGGCCACCTCTAGCACCAGCCTTTCCTGCGGTGGGTCTCGCACCCCAGCTCCCACACACCGCCTGCACAAGCTGATCTGAAGCAACCTGGCAGCTCTCTTTCTCCAGCCAAGACTGAGCCTGTACCTTCCAGGGAACCCTGGAGGAGGAGACCATACTGGCCAGAGAGGGCATGCTCAATCAAGAATGAGATATCCAGAGCCACTACCTTTCCCAGCATGGGGGGCAATGCACGGGGCTTGCAGACAGCCAGCCCAGATGAATAACCCAATTCAGACACTACGGCAGAACCTGTGCCAGGCACTGAACCCCTCCAGGCCTCAGTTTCCTCTTCTGTATCATTGGACTTAAAGCTCTGGGCTCAGGGCCGGAAAAGCTATAGGTAATCAGGATGACTGAAGGCTGAAGACCCCCTCCTTGGCTGGGAGAAGTCCTGGCTGGTGGGGGGCAGGGGCCCAGGGCCATGATGTCCATGCAGGAAGGGAAGCTGGACAGTTCCCTGGTTCACAGCACCCTCCTACATCGGACCCAGCAGTCCTGGGTGCAAGGCTGGGCTGGATCCCGAGCTCACCTCGCCCTTGGGGGTTGTGACTGCGGTCCGACGAGGGTCAATGTCCTCATTGATGCTGGACAGGAAGTTCTGGGAGATGCGGAGGGCATCCTGGAGCAGCGGGTAGTCTGGGTGGTCCACGGGCGTGTGCTTCAGCAGGTCCTGGGAAGGGAAGGGGGGTGAGCTGGGGGAGTGTGACGGAGCTCAGCGAGACGACAGCAGGAAACGGATCGGTCAGGAGCACACAGCTCTCACCCAAAGGGTTTCAGGGGCGGAAGGGTGGTGCTCTGGGACCCATACTCTTATCTGCTGATGCCTGTAAAACCTGAACTAAAACTTGGGGTCCGAGCAGTCATTATTCTCCCCCTGGAGGGAAAGCAGGTGGAGTTTCATGTCACCAAGCAGCTGGGAGAAACACCCCTCTGTGCCTACCCAACAGCTGCTCCAAGGACAGTGCAGGCCAAGACGCAGGGGATCGGGAGGCAGGAAGTGCCTGCCTCCTAGGAAGCACTGGCCCGATGTCAAGCTTGGTAGCCAAGTTATATTTAGGCCCTGGCCCGGCTGACATGGTTACTGCCGGCCAGGCAGGCGCAGACAAGGCCCAGGGACCCTCTGCCCCATCTCCCCAGATGAGCTGTTCTCAGCGACTCGAGTGCCCTCCCACACCAGCTTCAGTCTTCCACCCAACTCCTGACCTCCTCCCGGGCCATTCAGGGGACTTGACACTCACGTGTAGGACCAGGGTGCTCCGAGTGACTCGGTCGATGGGCTTGTAGAGCAGAGCTGGGGGGACAGGGGAGAAGGAGACCAACAGGATGAAATACAAGGAGCAACTGCGACCTCATGGCTCAGCTTTAGCTAGCACCCCCACCCCACCAGCTCTGCCTTGACCGAACGTGAGCTCCCACCTGTAAGAAGCCAAAGCACTCTCACCCGCAGTACCGGCCAGACCACAGGAATAGACCAGCTCGACCCTTCCCCACCCCTGCCTCCTCCTGTCTCCTACCAGACCCGATTTCTTTGGGAGCTGTCTCTCAAGCCGGCCCTGGCCAGCCCTGGCTCACAGCAGATGCAGACGTACCCCTGTCCCCCAACCCTCGATCACCCAGCTCTACCTCTGCATGCCCCTACAGAATCCAGTTGAGCTGCGGAGGCCCACCCAGGACCCCAGCATGGGGGAAGGGGACATGCTGGTTTTCCAGGGTGGGCAGCTCCCCCATGCCCAGTCCTAAGCAGACCTCTCCTGTCCAGACCCTGGCACCACCTGCTGGGAGCAGCACGCTTCCTTTTGACCCACAACAGCTGCCTCAACTCCATTGGGAAGGCCCCTCTCCACCCCCCTCCACCCTCACCACCCCCAAGAGCACAGGCAGGCAGGCCAGCTCCCCACAGAAAGGCTCCACTCCCAAGCAAGGGGCAGCCTAAAGGGGCAAAAGTTTCCTGAGAAAATTTTGGAGCCCGAGCAAGGGTGGGAAAGTAGCAGTTTGGCCAGAATCCCCTTCACCACACCCTGCAGAGGCCGGGATGCCAACTTGGGATCACTGGAATTCAGCGGGGACAGGTGGAGGTGGCAGCTGGCCGACCAACACTCGCAGACACCCCTTCCTGCAAGCAACTGGGCCCAGCGCTCCCCAGCACCCGTACGCCTTCTGTCCCGCACCTGTACACCTCTTCCCGTGGGGCCAGGGCCCCTGGCCTCCTGCCTCGGCTGTGCTAAGAGGCAGGACGCTGGTCTGGGAAGGACCCAGGCAGGACTGGGTGTCCTGCAGGACCTGGTCATGATGGGTCCCCAGAGTCGGCACTTATGTCCCAGCCAGCCCCAAACCAAAGAGTCACCCGAAGCCTCGATATGAATAGCCCAAGCCTGGCTAAGCAGACACTTGACACTTCAGGGAACAATTTGCTGGCTACAGAGATGCGGTTCTCGGCGCTGTGCCATGAGCCTGATCTGGAGTCTTTACTTTGCTGCCCATTAGGATCACTGGGGGAGCTCTTAAAAAAGATACAGACGCCTGCTCCCCCCTCCACTGCAAGACCCCCACGCAGTCATCAACCAAATCCAGAACTCTGGGGAGTGGAGTCTCGTAGCATTTTTAATGCTACCCCGCTGAGTCCAATGTGTAGGAAGGGTTGTAAACCACTGCTTTATGCCAACACAACTCCTAGGACTTCATCTGTAGTTCCTTCTAATCTAGCAACTTCTAGAGACCCTCCTCCTCAGGGGTTACGGGGGCTAGAATGGGAGATGGCAGGGCCAGGCGTGGAGTGCAGGGACAGCGAGGACAGACCCAGTTACCAGCCTGGTGGGGCCCATGTCTGAGGTTCTTTAAGGCACCTATCTGTGGTTCAGCCCATTTCAGGGGGAAATGACACCCAGAGTGGGCCGGGAAACCTGGGAGAAAAGTGCAAGCATAGAAGATACCTGTCAGGGTAGGCCTCAAGCTCCAGCCCCTGGAAAGCTGGTACCACACTGCCAGCTCCCCTTCCCTCTCAGGTCCCAGGGGGAAGGGGTTTCTGACTAATATCAGAGGTCTGCAGGGATGGCAGGGTGGGTTTCAGGGGGTTACTAATGTGTCTAGAGTCACCTCGGAGGCCACTGCCTGGGCCTGGGAATGAGTCCTGCAGCCCCAGTCTTGGTTTGGGGAGGGAAAGTGCAAGGAGAGGGCCAGGGGCCTGGCACGTCAGACACAATCACATTTAGGGGGAGCCAGGGGAGGAAGAGCAACCCTAGCAACTGGGTACCCCATGATTCCTGCATGGCTGCTTCTGGTAATCTGGGGTGAAGAGTCGTCCCTACCCCTCAAGATTTCTTGCCCCCTCACCTGCCCCATGGCTCTGGCAGGCCAAGTTTCTTCCAGCCCCTGCTTCACTCCTCACTGTGTTGTTTCGTCCTGCCTGGGAGAGCCACCATTTACCAAGTGGCAATGTCAGTTTCTCCCCCTCTTCCAGGAAGCCTTCCCTGACCAAGTCCCTTGCCAACACCTACCTTACCTAAGAGCAGGACCACTTGAAAGGAACAAGTCTGTCTGGTGTCCTTCAGCTCATCAACAACATTAACATTAATAAACATTAATAAACTAAGATTTACCAGGTACCGGGCGGGCCACGGTAGCTCAGCAGGCAGAATTCTCACCTGCCATGCCAGAATCGAACCGGGTTCGATTCCCAGTGCCTGCCCATGCAAAAACAAAAAAAAGATTTACCAGGTACCTACTCTATGCCCAGTGGCGTGAGTTAACAGCTTTACATGCATTATCTCTTTTGATTTGAAAGAATGAGATTATCAGTAACCCATTTTACAGATGAAGAAAGTGAGGCACAGAGAAGTTATTCTCCCATTACACAGCTATAAGCGGTGGCTAGGTTTGAACCTCGGTCTGTCTACCCACGCTCCTAACCTCAAGTTATCCTCAGAGAGGAGGGCAGCACCTGTAAACACTCAGAAGGATCGTGGGAGAGTCCCTAGGAGTGGCTAAGCTGGCCTCTCTTGTGGGATGCGCCTAGTACCAGGTAAGCCTCCTCTCTGAGAGCCTCGATCACAGTCGACCCCCCACTTTGAGCTCCCCACAGCCCGGAGAGTGAAACCCAGTGGGGTGGGTGTCAGTGAACAATGCTCGAGGCAGGGAGTCCAGGGTAAGCTCTGGGCCGCACAGTCAGAGGGAGCCTCAGAACCAGCACCCCTCAGAAGGGCCAAGATTCTAATCGACGTGGCTCGGCAGGGACTCAGGTATCCTCACTCTCTGATGCTGATGTCAAAGCCAGTGTCACAGGGATCAAAGATGCCCTGGCCTCTAAGTCCCATGCCTGTTTCACTAAGACTCGAGCTTCCTTTAGGGTAGGGAAAAGGAAGCAAAGGGCCCACCCCATTTCTTTTTTAGGGAGGCATAGTTGAGACTTAACCGACTCCCAGTCCATACCAAAAGGAGTATTATTTCTCCTCTGATCTTCAAACTGGCCAATTTCAAGTCCAGCTCCCTTCTTGACCCCAGCCCGTCAGAATCTGAGCGGGGTGGTGGGAAGACAGCATGGCTTTTGCCCAAAAACTCGAGTTCCTGCAGCTGTCCTGCTGGGACCTCAAGAGGTTCTCTCCTTTGCAAGGGGTCTTCTACACAGTCTGCAAAGGGGAGGGGGACAGCTCCCCCAGCACAGCTGCGTCAGCTTTCCTCCAGCAAACTGTCACCTCCCTCAATTCAGCCTTTCGACAAGGAGCTCCAGGTTACCACGGAGACATGAAAGCAAAATGACTGAAAAGGGTGCAGAGACAAAACACCTGGTGGGAGGGAAGGGAAAGTCCTAAAACCAGCCACTTGCTGCTCCAAATACACATGGGCTCAGAGCAGCTGGCCGAGAGGCAACACATCCCATCCCCAGCCCCTGCCATGGCCCTGCCAAAGGCAGCTTGGGCCGCCCCTAGGGCGCTACTTGCTGCAGAGAGTGGGGCCCATCAGCTTCCAGATCCCACCCTGCCTCTCAGCAGCAGCCTGGCTGACGGCAGGCGCCTGTCCCAGGATCCCCCAAGCTGAGGGAGCTGCAGAGAGGACGCTCCGGGTCCTTTCCAGCGCGAAGTGGGTGTGTGACCTTCACAAAGCAGTAGCTGCCACACCCCCCTCCCAGCTGCAGGCACTGCTGACCCTCCGTGCTGCCTGCCGCCCGCAGCCTCTCTCAGTACAGCTTGAGGGTCTCCAGGGGCTAGAAACTAACCTCTTCGGAGCAACCCAGCTCCACCTTGCTCTCCCAACCGCACCCCTGTTCTCCCACGGCTGCCGTTCCCAGTCAATGAGCCTCTCGAAGGCAGCATGTGCACTCTGCGCACACAATACCCTGGCCGCTGGGCCTCCTCTCCTCTCTCTGCAAACAAAGAAACTCTCAAGTTCTCCCTCGAGCCTGGGCTGCCAGGCCTTCCATTTAAGACACCCTGGTCCAAATCACCTGCCACTCTCCAGCTGGCCACTGCTGACCCTCTCCGGCCCAGGGTGGCCATACCTGCAGGTACAGCTTTGTCACTTTCTTCCTAAATGGGCTCCAGGAAGTTGCCCAAAGCCTCTGAAGCTAACCCAGCAATTCCCCACAGACCATTGGGGGTCCCTGAAGGCTTCTAGCCTGGTCCTTCCATTCTAAAGTTGCCCTGCCCTACGTAGCCCCCAGGTTCTTCGGCTCTGGGCTGGAGGCTGGCCGGGAAGGGGACAGATGCTCAGCCGACCACCGGCCACCCCTGCCCCCCATCTTCCCTGCTGTCCCCACCCCCCCAGACCTTGCAGCCACATTTAAGCCCGCTCCAGCCAGCCCCCAGAGGCAGCAAAAGTACAGCGGCTCCCATGAGAGGGGGCTGGGTTACCATAGGTGCAGTTACAGCAGAAGCGAATGATGAGGAGGATTTCCATGGCAGCCTCCGTCCCCGCGGCAGGAGCGTGCGGCCATCGCTCCCGGCTCCGCGGCGCCCATCAGCAGCAGCCCGGCCACCCAGCCACCTTGCTGGCTGCTGCACAGCCTCCAGAATCAGGCAGCCGCTTCCGAATGCTCCTCCAGCAAGGGGGAGGGGAGAGAAGGGGAAGGGAGGGGAGGGGAGACGCGCGTGGAGAGGCGGCGGGGGAGGAAGGGGAGAGGAGGAGGGGAGAGGAACAAGGAGCCTGCTGGCATCCTAAGGAGCCTGCTGGCACGTTTGTAGCTGGCCGGCTGCCTGGGGACACGAGAGGCTGGATTCCTTGCGTACACACACACACACACACACACACACATACACACACACACACACACACACACACAGAGACATGCCCAGGGAGGGCACCTGCGATCACACAGCCTTTACTGCACAAAGCCAGACAAAGGAAGGTGACTGCTACCAGCCCCTTCCCCAAAGTACCTTCCATGGTGACTGATGTGTGGCTGTCCTTGGAGTCCTTGGGACCTTTCACCTTGAGCTCCTGCCAAAGGGAAAAGAGGGATCACCACCTGCTCTATCCCCCCACGCCCCCCCCCTCCCCTGGCTCTGGAAACCTGAGGACAGAGACAAAGGAGACCAGTGGACACGGGCCTCCCTCAGCCTCACCACCTACAGACTCCCTGTGGCCACAGCCCATGGCCTCCTGGAGCCGCATGGATTCCAGCGACTGGGGTGGGCAAGGAGGAGGGCTCCCGGTGGTACCAGACCCCAGAGGGCAGTGGAGAGGGCTGCAATGAGGGGGGCTCCTCTGACCCATCCCCCAAAGCCCCCTCCCCCAGGGGCCTTCCAGAGAATGACTGGCAGGTGACAAGCAGGACCCCCTACCTCCCTCCCCCTTACGGCCACTAGTTAGGGGTCCAGACACACAGCCCAGAGCTGACAGGGTCTGATTCAACAGGCACAGGTCCACCAGCTGATCCCTGGGCACAAGCAGCCCCTGAGATTAAGTGCAAGTGAATGGTCCTGGGCAGGGGGGACGCTGGGAGGCGGTGGGTGGGCAGAGACGGTGTAAGCCCCCAGGTCCCCCTGAAGCTCCCCACCCACTGATGCCTGTGCTGAGCATCAGAGAGGACACTGCAAGGTGGGAATAGCTGATGCCCCTCTTGGTCCCACACAAAGCGACCCAGGAATGAGTGCCCGAAAGAGACTCCAGGCATGGCCTATCTGATGCAAACCTCTTTGATCTGTCTTTCCAGGAAGAGACTCCAGCCCCAGCCCTTGCTAACAGGCCCAGAGTGGCCTGAACTAGCGCTGTAATACAATCCCCACTTGGCAGAGTGAGTGCATAAACGGAGCCTCGAATGGGGGGGTGTCGGGGGAAGGCAGGGGAGCGAGGTGAGGACAAGGTCGGGCACTCAGGGGACATGGCCTGCTCTGTCCGGGAGGAAGGACATGACTGGACAGCAGGGGCTCCACATTTCCTACTCCTGCCTCAAGCTGTTTCTAGGCAGAGAAAAACCCCAGAGGCTGAGCATGGGCTTGCGGGGTAGGGCAACTCAGCTTCTCTGGGCTGTGTCTCCGGCCGGGGCCTGGATTCCAGCTTTAAGGAATGTTGCTCTATGCACCCCCATGTCTGCCCCCTGTGCAGTCCCGAGGTATGAAATCACTCCTGCCACAGAAGAGAAGGGCCACTTGGAATAATTAAGTGGCAGCGCCAGCAGGAAGTGCCAGTGTCAGCACGTGAGGCAGGAGGAGAAGCCACCTGGCAGAGGGCCACGGGCCAGGCCCTGCACTTGGGAGCCAGTGGGTGATGGTGACTGGGTACAGGGGTCTCTGCCTGTGCACAGGGAACAGGCTATAAGCCCAGGACCGCACACTATCTGGACCATATATGGTGCTGGGCAGCCGGGTGGCCTTTGGAGATCTGCTCTGAACATCAATCCAGGGACTCAGTTTATTTGTCCCCAGGGCAGGCAGGGGGCCATGAGGGGAAGCACCATTCCTCCAGCCTCATGATTCCACAGAGAGGGACTTCCCCACCCCTCACCCCATCCTCCCACAAGGAGGTGGTGACTCATCTGATCCATGGGTTTTGGAAAAGAAACTGAGCTCAGCCTTCCTCTCTCTCTGCACCATGAGTTAGCGGAGCAGGCTCTGCCCACATTGGGAAGGTCTGGGGTTTCCCATCCCTGCCAGGGACTGAATACAAACATTTAATTCTTGTTAGCAAGCCCAGTGGCTGCAGACCTAAATCCCAGTTTCCAATCCAGCTTCTACTAGTAATAAAGCTGACATTTTGTTCTCCATTTGTCCGACTCTTGAGTTGCCTCTCTTGGTTGACTCCAAACTTGGGCATAACTGCAACTTCAGCAGTTGGAGGAAAACTACTCTGCATCTCACCAACTTTTCTAGCATCTGAACTGAGGTGGGGAGGGCAAAGGGCCTTTAAGGCAGAACTTCCCATTAGGGTCTCCTCCTCCCCAGAACCACAGCCCATGTAGAAGCTGAAAGTGCTGTGGCTACAAGGCCAGGGGCTTTAGTGTCACGTCATTGAGCTCTTTTTGGAAAAGGAGGTGCGCTGGGCTGTGCTCCTGAAGGATTGCAGGGCAATATCCCCACCCGGCCACTTCTTGTGGAAAAATCTCACTGGCAGACGGTGCTATGCCTCTGGCCTGCAGAGGAGCAGGAAGGGAAAGCAAAGCTGTTTCCAGCCACCTGGCCCAGAGGTTCTTCTCCACATAAGCGGCCCTTGCCTTCTCTGTTTGAAAGCAGAACCTTTGAGTTGGCAGTGGTTTTAAAAAGACCACCGAGTGCAAATTCCTCAAATGTCCCAATCATAAAAATCACCTGGGGAACTTGTTAAAAATACAGACTCCTGGGCCCCACCTCAACCTTCTAACTCAGAAGCTTCAGGGAAGATGCCTGGCAATCTGCATTTTAACAAGTGCCCCAGTGATTCTTATAAGGAAGTTTGGGATGAGCTAGACTTGTCCAAACACCTCACTGTACAGAGGAGGAAACAAAGGCCAAGAGAAGGGAAGTGACTTGCTCATAGGTGCCACACCGCAGGAGAGCCTGGCTTTCTATTTTGCCTCCCTGTTCTTTGCTGTAACCTAAAAGAATTTATAAAAAATCGAACAAATCATTACTCTAATATGAAGAGGCAGGGAGGAGGGAAATGTTAGGTACAAGAAAGCAAATGCCAGGCTAAGTGCCACCCATCAGGAGAACCCCTGCCCTATCTGGCGAGCAGGGGAGGAGAGGCCCAAAGAGTGGAAGCTCCCAGCGGGCCCCCCAAACCCAGTGTCTTTGGCGCGGCTGAGCAGGGAGCTGCCCACCTCTGAGATCTTCTGGAACTGGTTGTTAGATTGGCTGCACTTCTCAGCTGTCTCCAGAGCGACTTTATAGTTATCCACAAACGCTTTGTACACGCCAAGCTGGCTGGCCTGCAGGGAGGAGACAGAGAATGGAGAGGAGGGTGGGAGCAGGATGGAGAGAGAGGATTAGTGAATGGATGAAAGCTTAACCAGAGATCACTTAGAGCTCAGAATTTCCAACTCAGCTCCAGAGGGCTATCTAGGAACAGAGGGAAAAGGCATATTACAGTATCCCTTTGAACTTGACAGTTTCCATGGAAACCAGCTCAGCCAATAAGGTTAACGAGAGAGTATGGTAGGAAGGGGGCAGGGCAGTGCCTTTGTTGGCATGCTAGAAATTCAACGCATCACAGCATTTGGCTTTATTTAGCATTGTCAAGGTCTCACAGGGGTCGAAGCCCCTTCAGGCCTCACACCTCTTTCACATTCTGGAATAAGCTGGAGTTGGGGGGAGGGGCAGAGAGACAGGAGAAGGGGGCAGGCACTTGTGGCCAGCTCAGCTCCCCACCTCCCATGCTGAGTGTGAGACACAGCATTTAAAGGCAAAGTCTCCACTTCCCTCGGCCTCAGCTTTTGGATCCATGACATAGAGCCTCATCTTCTCTGGGAGGCAGCACAGATCCCATCATCCCTTTCTGCAAAAGGGGAAACCGAGGCTCATTAGTTCAATTCCTCAAATATTTATGGAAAGGCTGTTCTGCCCTGGGCTTGTGCATTTCATCTTAAGGGAGCAAAGGGTGGAAAACAAATTAAAACCACAATGAGACCATTTCGCACCCGTCAGACTAGTCAAAAGTTAAAAGTCTAATGACAGCAAGGATTGATGAGAAATGTGAAAAAAAAAGAACCCTTACAGACTTCTTCTGGGGCATAAATTAGTATAGCCCTTTGGAGAACAGTTAGTCACTAATAGATAAAATTGAAGATCTGCACAGAACTGAGCAAATTCACTCCTACATGCAAGTCCTACAGACCTGCTGTCCAATACAGGAGCCACTGGCCACTGTCTTTCCACATTTTTAAAAATGTGGCTACTAGAAAACTTTAAATTATATCTGTGGCACACAGTATAGTCCAATTGGACCTGTGGCACACTGCCTCACTCTTCCCCATAGTGGAAGACAAATGCTGACTAGTAATGAAACCCAGGCACACAGCAGTTAAAATGAATGAACTAGGTCTAATTTTAGCAACAGCAACAAAAGGAGTTTGATGAGTTGCAAAATAAATAAAATATGATAAAATGTATACATATTAAAACTACATGCAACAGTTATAAAAAGATACATAGATAAGTAGTAAGAATGCAAACCATAGTTTAGAAGGCTACAGCACACTAAAACTCATGCCAATGCTGCTACTAGGGGGAGAAGGGAGCAGGAGACTTCACCTTCAGCTATAATGTTTTAGTTCCCTGATTAAAGAAAAGTTTTGCTATAATCCAAGCCTAAGTATATACCCCAAAGAACTGAAAGCAGGGACTCAAACAGACACTTGTATGCCAATGTTCTTAGCAGCATTATTCACAATGGCCAAAAGGTGGAAACAATTCAGTGTACATCAACAGAAGAATGGATCAACAGAATGTGGTATGTCCATGCAAAGGAATAGTACTCAGTCCGAAAAAGGAACGAAGTTCTGATGCATGCTACCACATGGATGAACCCTGAAAACATTATGTTAAATAAAATAAGCCAATATCGTATGGTGGCACGTACAAAAAATATTTAGGATAAGCAAATGTGAAGGAACAGAAAGCAGATTAAAGGTTATCAGGGGCTGGGGGAAGGTGAATTAGTTGCTTAATGGATACAGTTTCTGTTCAGGGTGTTGACAAAGTTTTGGTAATGGATGGTAGTGATGACAGCACAACCTTGTAAAATGTAGCATCACCTTGTGAAATGTAATTAATGCCTCTGAACTGTGCACTTAAAAATGGTTAAAATGGCAGTTTTATATGATAAATATAGATACGCATGATAAAAAAAAAATTAAAAAAAAAAGTTTTTCCATATATGTTCAAAGCTTCAAATGGGCTAATTCTGGGAAGTAAGTACCCAGTTGCTTGCTATATCATTCTCTAGATCTTCTGGCCCAATTATTTTTTTTCCAAAGAAGTAGCAACAGGGCACAGCTGCTGAGGAGCATCCTCAGGGGGTCTGCTCCCCACCAAGGTGCTGGGGAAAGCAGGCTGCCCTGAGCCTCGCCCAGCCCCCTCTTCCTGCAGAACCCCTGTGCTCCTCCAGGGACCAGAGGCTGCGGCAGTAGTGGGGTGACAGCAGCACCAGCTGAAAGGTGACAAGGGGCTTTAGGGAAGCTGGAGAGGAGAGTGAGGGCTGAGATGCTCAGGGAGAAGCCAAGGCCAGAGAGGCATGGGTCTTAGCCCCTGAGGGACCAGACTTTCCAAAAGGAAAAAGGAAGGGATGGGGTTTATTCCCCATTCCAGGGGAAGCACTGGCCCATTGGAGCCCTCGGCTCTGGAGGATGCATGAGACAACTGCTTCCCAATCCAAAATAAATATCACTGATCTTCTTCTTCCAAGAAAGGGCCCTTCCTGGCTCCCTCCCCCATGGGAAGGAAAAAGTCTGGATGCCCAGGATGGAACACTATCCTCCCATCCCACTGCCTAAGGGAGGAGGAGGAGGGGAGCCAGGAGCAGGAGCCACCTAGCCGGAAGGTGTATGTAAATATATATATACCCACGATAAAAAAACAAATGAAAAAAAAAGTTGTTCTTGTTTTTGCAGGGCTCACAGCCATCTCAGGTCACTGCCAGCTTACAGGGCACCTGGCTGTAGGGCCCAAGGCCTGCTTGCTGGGGCCATTTACTGGGGGAAGTGGAGGTTGCTTGGAAACAGCAGCTTGGTATGGGGTGATCTCATAAAACAAATAGCAGAGATGCTAATTCTCTTCCCTCCGTAATGAATAATCAAATATCCGGAGACTTCAGCTAAAAATAAACTGCTTCCAGATGCCCGGCCTGCCCGGGCTCCACCCAGGCCTACCAAGCCTGCAGCCCAGGGGCCTTAAGACACCAGGTGAAGATGCTGGGAGAGGGGGCGCAGGCCTGCGGAGCTGAGACCACAGTCACGGCCAGCCTTTCCACCACGCTGCAGGCTGCCGGCCCTCGGGACCCCCAGGGATGCTCCTTTCCCCCCTCCTGGGGACTGAACAGAGGCCAGCCCCAAGCCAGTCAGCCTAGGCTCCCGGGACTAGGCTGGAGCTATGACTGGGGGTTTGCGAGCCCCAAACAGGGGGCAGCTCTGCGGGGCGGCCAGAACCAGAAGTGCGCAGTTCCCCAGCAACAACGCCGGCCGGGGGCCTCTTCTAACAGTAACAGTAGTGGTCTGAGCTCAGCAGCAACAGCGGCAAACTCCACTGAGCATCTGCTAAGTACCAAGCCCCGTACTCAGCACTTTTCAGATGTTTGCTCATTTAATCCCCACAGCCATCCAATGAGGCAAATACTATCATTTCCCACAGTTTTACAGAAGAGGAACTTGAGTCACGGGGAGGTGGCGTGAGTCGCCTGAAGTCACAGCGTTAACCTGTGGCAGAGCCGGGATTCAAACCCCACAGAGCCCTGGCCACAGAGGCTGTGCTTGGCCCACCACACTGCTGACACTGCTGGTCTGGAGAAACAAGGCTCCTGGGACACAGACCTCAGGGTCTGTGACTAATGCCGGGCCCACCAGTTCCAAAGGCTAGGGTGCTCCCATTCACTCATTCACATATTGAGCACTGGGCCAGCTCTGGGGGTCTAGTGATGAAGGAGATACAGTCTGTCCCAGAGCCCATGGTTTTAGAGAGACAGGTACTTGTAAGTGCTCCAGTGAGGAGGGCACTTTTAAGCTGGGACCTGACCAGGAGAAACCAGACAAGTCGGGAAGGACAAATCAGGCAGATGGAGCTGCACATACAGAGAGGTCAGAAGTGTCTCGGGTGTGAAATGAGAACAGCACATTCAGCCTTGGGTGGCTCAGAGTATGGGGAGAGGCAGTGGCCAGAGGCTAGGATGTAAAGGGCCTCATAAGCCATTCTTCAGAGCCTGCACTTATCCAAGGACAAGGGGGAGGCACTGAAGGGATCTAAGCAGGGGAAAAGCTAGAAATGATCAGTGTTTTAGAGAATCTCTCTGGCTGCTAGGCCAGGGTAAGAGTTGGGAGGGGAAGCAGACCTGGAGGCAGGAACCACCCAGGAGGTTATGGCACAGTCCAGGTTTGAGGTGGTGCTGACCGAGACGAGGGATGAGGGATGAGGGGCACCAGAGAAGGTAGAGAGAAATAGTCCACATCAAAGAAGTGGACGCCACAGGACAGGGGAATGAGGGAGGGGAAGGTGCAAGGATGAGCCCAAGGCTCCCAGCTTGGGAGATGAATGGGGGTGGTAGCAACCACTGAGATAAAGAAAAGCAACAAAACAGATAACTTCAGATTTTTTTTTCCAGAGTAAGAAGAGTACAGCCCTGTCCACTCAACTTGTGCCAGGGCTGGGCTGGGACCTGCTCTCTGCCCCTCTCACCACTCACACCCAGAAAGGAACAGCCACTGACTCCCAATCTCCTGCTTGCTTGCTGGGCTGTCAGAAGTTAGGTGGGAAAGCTCAGGGAAGAGTTGGGTAGGGCATCCCTGAGGGTCTGACCCAGGGTCCTCCAGGGGACACAGTCAGAGAAGAGGAAGCGCTGGGGAGAGGGTGTCATGGGAAGCTGGGTGCCAGAAGACCTCTGTGGGCATTTTCCAGTGTTAAATCTGTGCATTAATGTCACTTCCTCATGCCTTTTCCCTTCCCTGCCAGTGGTGGGTGGGGCTGGGCTCTTAATGTCTTCTCTGGAGGTGAGGTCTCTAATCCAACCCCTTGGTTTTACAGAAGGGACGCTACAGAGGTGTAGTGAGTATCCCAGATGAGCATAACTCCACCCCCACCTGGTCAGCCAGACCCATGCCCTGTCTTGGCTGAGGGACAGGAGACCTGGAGCCCAGCAGGGGAGTCCTTTCAGCCCTGGCTCCTCACACACAGAGAAATGACGCAACGGTACCCCAACCAGATGCATCTGTGCACATGGCCTGTCTCCAGCAACCCTGTAACCACTCCCAGGGTTTTCCAAGTGGAGGCCTAGAATCAGGGTTCCCCTTAGGGCCCATGTCCAGGCTTTCCTCCAGGACTCAGAAATGGCTCAGGCTGTCAAGGAGGACAAAACACAAGAGGGCTGGGACTGATAGGTGCTCTCCCAAGGCTCTCTCCCACCCACCAGCAGCTCTAGCAAAGCCCCAGAGAAACCCCCATCAGCAGCAGACTTACCAGCTTCTGGAAGAGGTGGCCCATAGTGACCTGGCTGTCCCACTGCTGCACCTTGGGGCAGAGGTTGTCGTAAAACTCCTTGTGGATCTCGTAGATGTCCTGGATCTTGTAGAAGATGGTCTCGATCTGCTGGATAGTGAGCACAGGCTGGGAGGTGGTAGCTGTGGCCTTCAGAGGTTTCATGGGCTGATAGAGAGGAAGGAAGAAGAGGAGTGGCAAATAAAGCAGAGTGCCAGGAGATCCAGGCATACTGTGGCACTAATTAGCCCTAGACAAGGCCATCAAGGTCAGGACACCCCAAGGGTGGTTTCTGTATGGAGATGTTGTCAAACACACGACTGCAGGGAAAGGGAACCTGGCCCAGCAGACCTGCCAGGCCCAAGAGGTGATACCAGGACCCACTGCCCTCATCTGAGTTTTATAGGGCCTGGCCCCCAGTGTGTATTTGACTCACTTGTCGGTTTAACAGAATCCATGCCCTTCTTCTATGATGGCCCCATGCCCTGAGTTACAAGTTCCCTTGTCACACTTCAAATAGGAGGGAAGGTTGGGTGGAAGCTCTACTCCTTAGCTGCTTCCTTCCAAAAACCAGAGCACGGTTCTGGGACTCAGAGGGTCCTTTTCTAAATCTCAAAGAGACCCAAGAACAGCCTCAGCTTCACTGATATTCCATGTTACCATCACTTAGCAGAGGGAGGGCAAGCAGATGACATGTGCCACACTTCTACCTCTTGCAGCCCTGGCAGACATTGCTAAGCAATGCATAATCATTCTCACTAACGCACACTGCGAGACTCTTTCTCGATGGGATATTAGTCAGAGCTGGCCTGCAAGAGCAAACTTTTCTGTCATCCCTGCTTGTCTACATCAAGATGCTCCAAGTTTTGCAAGTGGAGAGGGTGAAGTGACAATAATTCACAACCATCCCCAACAGTGGCTGGGAGCTGAAGCCATCCCCTCACTGCCTGACAACAGGACTATGGGATAAAAGGGTGGCTGTTTTTCTAAATTGCCTATAATGGGTAAATATTAATTCTACAATCAGAGCAAAAAATAAATGCTATTAAAAATTTCATTGTTGAAACAAACTGACACTGAAAGATAAGGAACGCCTCCTTGGTTGACCTTCCCAAAGCCACAAAGCCCTAAAGCCCCAAAAGATGCCCAGATTGCACTCCACAGGCCCTCCAGAAGACAGGGTCTAGAAACCTGGAATCTGGAGAAGACATGGAGGGGAGGAAAGGAAGAGAAGAGAGAAGCCCAAGTCAGATATGGTTGATGCCCTTTACACATCTGAAGTACAAGGAGGCCTTAGACTTAGCCTGGCTTACTCTGGAGACCCAGGAGCAGTGGTGAGAATCCAGTGGACAGGAGGCAGTTTGAGCTTCCTAGAGCTGCCCACCACTGTCTCAGAGGACCAAGGGGTGAGCTTTCCAACAAGAGAGGCATTCTAGCTGAGAATGGGCCACTCAGCTTCTGAAAATGCTGGACTGGGGGGAATAGTTGTACAGAGGGAGACCAGAGCCACCAGTGGCTCCCTGAGAGGTGATCGCCTGCTCATGCCACTCGCAGCAGCCAAACTCCCAGCCGAGCTTCACGCCACCCTCCCCTCTGACTACCGCTGATGATGCCAGAGCCCAAGTCTGCCCATGAGAGGAAGTACTGTCTACTCAAATACCCAGACCATGCTCCGACTTCTGGTTCCCTTGTCCTGAGCTCTAAAAAGTCCAGACACAATGATGAAAGTAGGAAAAAGCAGAAGTCCTCCTTCTTACCCTCTCAGCGCTGGAACCAACTGACCCTTGGTATCCAGCCCTTGCTAGGGAAATAGGATGGGGTTCAACCTGGTACAGGGGTTTGAGTCCCAACTCCACCACTTAATAACCTTGGGCCTCAGCAGCCTCATCTGTAAAACGTGGATAGAATGACCTTCTTAAGTGTGCCCTCAGGAAGATCACATTGAAGGTAATCAGTCAACATCAGCTGTTACTATTATGACTATTTACCCCACAAATAATGTACCAAGTACCCCATGGGAAGGCAGACCTGGGGTATTTGTGATGCACACAACAAACATAATCCCTGCTCCCATGATGGAACTTGAGGCCTAGCAGGGAAGACACACAAAACACAAGTAAACAAACAAACACGATTAAACAAGGTGACAATTGCAACAAAGGGAATAAATAAGGGAAGACCTCCGGGGATTGGGTGGCAGGGACTGGGTGGTGAGACCTGGCTTCTCCAGGGCAGGGACACCTGCCCTGACAGGGAAGCGTGGGGGCAGGGGGAAGGAGTGTTCCGGGTCTGCGTTCTCAGTGCCGGGTGCAGAGGTAGGAACAGGCTTGGGGAGAGAGAGGAGGTGAAAGAATGCCAGCGCACCTGCAGGCCAGGGGATAGGAGATGGGCGAGGGTATGGGCCAGGGTGCAGAGCCTTGCAGGCTGGGGGACGCAGTGTGGCCTTAACTCCGCGCAACGCTTGGGAAGGCACAGGAGGTGTCTTAGCAGGGAGAAATGGAATCCAATTTTCTTTTCAGGAGATTATTTTTATGACACATGATCCCCGCCCTTGAGAACTTTATAACCTAACTGGGTAAACTGGACCAACACAAATGAAACACTTAATGGACAATGTGTGATGAAATATTACGCAACTTGGACTGCAATTTCCAAAGTGGTCCCAAGGTTGTGCAGGGGCAGAGTTTGGGGGCTCAGGAAGGAGGGAGGTAGACAAGAGCAGGGCCTCGGAGGTGGCAAGATCTGGGCAGGTGGAGGGGGTGGTTTGCAAGACAGAGGAGAAAGGGAAAACTGTTCTCCTGAGGCCAGGCGGGCAGCAATGCCAGCTCCACCGCTTCCCAACACTCCAGCAAGGACACAGGGAGCATTCTCAGGATCAACATCATACAGTTCATCCTTTTACCTTGATCCAAAGGAGGGACCCACGTGACCACAGAGTCCCAGAACAAACCTCAAACCCCACGAAGGGAGGAAAAAGGAAAAAACCTGGAAAGGCTAGGGAGCAGCATTTCTCAGAAGCTTCTTGGGAAGCACTCATGTCCCACCTACACAAGGAAGACATAACGGCTCCGCTTCCTCCTAAACTTCCCACTGTATCTACAAAAGGGGAAGAAAAGGATGCTTGCCAGGGGTTGGTCATGTGGAGGGGGCCTGTGTTGGGGCCTCAGAGGGTTCTCACCACAGATCCAGGGACCTTTGCTCTCATACCCAATTTTGCCTGAGGCAAGGAGAAACGGCTGGGGTGGGGAGCCCTGAAAGGTGTTGGTTTTTATTGGGTGAAGCCCAGCATACTGGCCTCCTGCCCTGCACACTGACCTCCTGCCCTGCACACCAGCCTCCTGCCCTGCACATTCACCTCCTGCTCTGCACACCAGCCT
>PVIY010015135.1:0-54655 GCA_004026745.1 Myrmecophaga tridactyla | reverse complement strand
AGGAGTGGTTTTGTGAAAATCAGGGCCTGACACAAAAGGGGAGCTTCTAGGCAAGGTCATCTTCAGCCAAGTTCATTTCCTCATATCCACCATGCTAATTCCTTTATCTTTCTCCAGGCTTACATTGCTGTTTCTCCTAAAATATCTTCCCTTCCACCTTCTCTCTCTTCCTCTTTTTCCTTCTATGTTTCTATCATTTGGGTTATTGAAATTTTGTCTATATCTTCATACTTCAGCTCAAGTCCAAACTTGCTCTGGAAGCCTTTCTCAATGATTTCAACTGTGCTGAATTTTCCACTGCCTGATTTCTTATAATAGGTAGGTCTGTACCACACCTTGGGGAAATTAATTAAATGCTGCCTTATATTGTTTGCTAATGATTTTGTTCCATGTCCCTAATGATACTTTAAGCTTCTTATGGGCAGGGTTGTGTGTGGTTATTTCTTGTGTATGTAGCACATGGTGAGATGCATAACCAATGCCCATGGAATGTTGGTTGAAAGTCTCACCATTAAGGATCATTTGGTTATCTGGTCTCATCTGAAGTACCACAGGGACAGAAGCTCACAGACACTTATTCAGAGGCCCATTCAGAGATTTCATGATCTGTGGAGTGACTTTGTGCCCTTCCAGAATCTCTTTTGCTTTAGTTAAAGCAACTGCCAAGCATACTTGTCATAAAATCCTTCATGTGTTTGAAAATAGTACTTGCCTTCTTATCTCCATGCTTAACAACTTTAGGTTCCCTTGCCCATTCTTTATGGCCTTTAAAACTTCAGAGTTTCTTCAATGACTGTTGTACAGTTTCACATGATTTATTAAATCTGTCTTGGTCTCACTTTCCACATTTATTAAGGTAGTTAGCAAATTTATAACTCTGTTCTTAGATTATTTAGGATGAGGGATGTGTTGGTTTGAAAGTATTATGTACCCTAGAAAAGTCATGTTTTAATCCTAATTCCAGCTTGTCGGAGCAGCCATTTCTTTTAATATTGATTTAAAAATGTAGGTTGGAATCTTGATTAGATTATCTCCATGGAGATGTAACACACCCTATTGTAGTTGTTAACTTTTGATTAGATGGAGATGCGACTCCACCCATTCCAGGTGGGTCTTCATTACTTTACTGGAATCCTTTAAAAGAGAAAACATTCTGGAGAAACCTCAGAAGTGACAGAGTCTAGAGAAATGACAGACACCTTACAGCAGACAGAAATTTCACAGTAGAGCTGACACAGATGCGGACACATGGAGAACAGAGACATGGATACTTGGACATGCTTCGAGCCCAGCAGATATTCCCATGAGATGTTAAGTAGGCCAGAATCTGGATAGAACCAAGGGATGAAAGCCAGCCCTGGAGAAGTAAATTGAGGAACCTCCACAGGAACAGAAGCTGAAAGCAAGGGAGCCCAGGAGCAAGGGACCAGCAGATGCCAGCCCTGTGACTACCCAGCTGACAGAGGTGTTCCTGACTCACTGGCCTAGCTTAAGTTAAGGCAGCCTCTTGTTGGTGCCTTAATTTGGACCCTTTCACTTATTTAGAATGATAAACTTGCAACTTGATAAATCCCCCCCCCCTTTTTTTGCATGTACAGGCACCAGGAATCAAACCCAGGTCTCCTGCATGGCAGGCGAGAATTCTGCCACTGAGCCACCATTGCACCACCCTAATAAATTCCCCTTTTAAAAAACCATTCTGTTTCTGGTATATCACATTCTGGCAGCTTATAAACTAGAACAGGGGAACTGTTTCAGTTAAGAGAAACTAAATTGATCTAGTTGAAACAAAAATAATTAAATTAAATGAACAAGAGAATTGCCTATAAGGCTATAAAAGTATCCCAGGGAACTCAAGAATAGGACAGTGGTCAGTCCTCAGGTAAGTATGAGAACTATGGGTTCTGGAAAGCCTCCAGGCCCTCCCCTCAGGTCTCGCCTATGGCCCTTTCTCTGCATCAGCCTCATCCACTCTGCAGATGAACTTCTCTGCCTCTGGCCACACACCCTGAAACGGGGTCACCCCACTGCTCCTGAGCCTTTCCAAGTCCAGCCTCATACAGATACTGATTCTCATTTGTTCTCTATCTTCCTTCAAAAGGTCCAAGAAAAGGACTCTTGCAAGTTCCATAAACTATGACCACATAGCAGAGTCAGGCTGTCAAAAATGTCTGCCAGTGCCTCCCTCATGCGTTCTTCTCTTTGAGGTAAGGGGGGTAGTTAGGGAGAAATCATGAGCTAATCTAGCATTCCAAAAGTCATCCACTAGGGTTCTCACTTTGTCTTCCACCTCTTCAACCTTACTTACCTCCTTTCCTTTCTTCTCTTCTTCCACCTACCCTCCCTCTTCCCTCACTGTGATGCTTTCTAGCTTGGCCCAAAGGTTCACTCTTGGCTCAGGAGCAGCAGAGATAATTGCCCTGGAGAGGGCAGAAGCCTGGGCATGGATGAGGAGGATGTCTATGTGCCTGCCCCTAGCAGTTCTGGGGTTAGACCCGTAGTCACTGATTTCCAAAATAGAGCCCTAAAGACAGAGCTGGCATCAGCTCCATTTGTCATCATGACCCCATCTTCAAACTATCAGAACTACATATTTGTCTGAAGATCAGGGGATGGGCTAAAATCATGCCCCACATCCTATAGGATGTGGCACCCAGTAGGGAAAATGTGAAGTCTGACACTTTAGTCCAAAAAAATCAAGCAAAAAGATTAAGGATGATTCTGCTAAAGGAGGACACATGATAGAAAGAGTGTGTAGGTTTCACTAATTCTTATAAGAATGTGAGTTATGTGTAAATATGTTGCCAAGAAAACTGATGCAATATATAATTAATAAAAATATATTGTACAGAGCAAAGAACTTGATCTCCCTCTAGTCTGCAAACTTTTCAGCAATGTTTTAGTTTCTAGAGAAGCTGGCAGGCAGGGTGTTAGTTAGGGTTATCTAGAGAAACAGAACCAACAAGAGAGATTTGTAAATCTGAGATTTAAAAGGTGTCTTACACAACTGTGGGAATGAAAGAGTTCAAAATCCATGGGGCAGGCTGTGAAGCTGGCGGCTCCGATGAAGTGTCTGGACAAATTGCACAGATGAGGCTGGCTGCTTGAAGTAGCAGTGAAAGAGTCTCTCTTCTACCTTAAAAGCTTTCAACATATTGGATTATCTCTTGCCAGAGACATGCCTTAGCTGATTGCAGATGTAATCAGCCACAGATGCAATCAACTAACTGATGATTTAATCAACCAGTCACAATATATCCATGCAGCAATGGTCCAGCCAGTGTTTGCCTGACCACACAACTGGGCATCATCATTTGGCTAAGCTGATACCAGAACCTAATCATCGCAGTCAGGAATTTGTTCAGAGAATAACCAAGATGGTGGAGAACTTGAAATCATGCTGTAGGAGGAATTGTTGGAAGAAGTGGAGGTTTTCTGGTCTAGAAAAGTGAAGCTAGGACTTGGTCATCAGATTCTGTCATGTGGAAGGTATAGTTGGAGTTCCTGAGAGCCCAAACTAAGACTTGAAAACAGACAAACTTAATATAATGTAGAACTGGCCAACTTAGGTAGAGCCCGGTCAGTCACTGGAGGAAGGGGGCGTAAGATTTGAAATAAGCTGAGTTAGATGATTTCTAATAACTATCAGCAATTATGGAATTCAGGCAGGAAAGGAACCATTATTCCCATTTTATAGCTGGCGAAACCAAGGCTCAGAATTACTAAGGGACTTACCCAAGGTCACAGAGAGGATTTAGACACTGAGGTAAACAGTGATCTCTTGATGCCAAGTAAGGTGTTCTGTATAACACCCTTTGTGGCTGCTCTTGTTTTGGCTATTGATATAAGCATTCATGTACAAGATTTTGCATGGGCATGTTTTCATTTCTCTTGAATATATACCTGGGAGTACAATTGCCAGTTTATATGGCAACTCTATGCTTAACTTTTTGAGGAACTTCCAAGTGGTTTTCCAAAGTGGCTTGTATCACTTTACAATCCTGCCAGCAATGCATGAGGGCCCTGACTTCTCCACATCAATCTCTAATACTTTATATTTTCTGCCTTTCTGATTATCATGATACAAATGTTTGTGAAATGGTATCTCACTGTGGCCTTGATTTGCATTTCCCTAATGGCTAATGATGTTGAGCCTTTTTTCCATGTGTCGTTGGCCATTTGTATATGTTCTTTGGAGAAATGTTTAATCACATTCTGTGCTTGTTTTTAATTGGATTATATGTCTCTCTATTCCCTCTGTGCTCTTTAAGTCAAGCTCCCTTTTCAGGAATGAGTCCACTGTGACATCACTAGCCTCAGACCCAAATATGCCTGGGTCATGGAGAGGATAGTCACTAGATAAACTAAGGCCTTGCCTGGAGACCAGGGAATATACTATAAGTAATTCTATAAGTGCCTTTTCAGCCCAAGGAGGCCTGGAGATGAGATTAGCATGTCTTAAGAAACAAATAAGTGTTTATGGGGAAAAAGAATTGTAAAACCAAGAAGAAAGGAGAACAGTGCATCTTGGAGGAATGTAATCCAGGAACATTACTAGGGTCTCTGAAGTGGACCCAGTGTTTTGGGTTAGCACCTTTTGTTCCACATTCCTTCCTGCTGGATGTAAACTAGAGAAGGAGTAAGAGTCATCCATTGTAGTTCACCTCTACAGCACTGGGTGAGTCACATCATTTAATCTGCATGGACCTCAGCTTCTTCACCTCCAGGGCCAAGGCTCTGTAACCAGATAAACAATATTTTCTCTTTCCTGGCTCCTAAAGTAGGACAGAAGAGCAACCTGAAAACTCCTTCTCGAAATTTCTTGAAGGAAGCCAGGGAATCCATCTCCCTGGCATGGTAAATCCTCAGTTAGCCCAAAAGATAACTTCTGCAAGTCGATGTCCAGGCTCAGGGCACTTTGAATATCCATGCCCTCTACCAGGTCCCCAGAAAGCCTTGCCCCTGCCCATAGGCGAATTTCCACTGTAAATGGGTTGCATATGTGAAAGTTTCCAATGTGTAAGCACTTTCTGCTTCTTATTATATACTGACCAACATGGAGCAATGGATGCCAAAGTAGGGAGGGAGAAAGAGGAAAGTCAGGCAAACCGGAAAATTACTGAGCGGCACTAAAATATCCTGAGATTAAAAGAGTCACCTCCTCAACCAGTGTCCTAGGTGTAGGTGGGAAAAGAAATCCATGGCATGTGAGCATGTTCTGATTAGGTTTGCCTGTTTCCCCCCACTCTAAAGCCTATCCTTATGGGCATTAGCTGGGTACATGTTTTTGAAGTGGGCTTATTATGGGAAATCTTTGTGGTTTTGCCTGCAATTAAAGCTTTAGGGAAGGGGATAGAATCCAAGGCTCAGACATGTGCTTCCCAGGCTACCAGACTGAAAGAAGGCAGCTTTGGAGCTGACAAGGAGGGACAAAGATCGCCCGAAGCCAGGAGTCAAGATATACATTGGTCTAATAAAGGCTGTGCCCTTGCTGCTCAAACAGGGAGCTTGGAAGAAATCAGCTCAACTGAGGAGAGAGACCAATGCTCCCAGATCATGTCAAAGGCCAAAAGGAGTAGGAGGTCAGATCCTCAGGTGTGTATACACTCATGAGCAGGGAATGCTGGATTCGGAAACAAGCACAGATGGTTGTGAGTCGTCAATGGAATATTAGTGATGGCCAGCCAAATAAAACCTCCTGTTAAAGATAAAGACTCTTTGCTCCCCAAATAAACCATTTAGGGAACTTGGCATTTTGAATGCTCTTGGGGAAGACTGGTAAAAGCTTTTGTCTTTTGAGCTGGGGTGGGGAGCAGTGGGAGAGGGGTATCTTAATGGCCAGGGGATTGAAACCACAGGATGGAGTGGTGGAAGGAGCTGCCACCCAGACACAGATTAGATTCTTCATTGTGTTTCCTGATCTTTAAAATAATTCAATAGCTTTAAGGATTCCTTACAGCAGTATCTTTCTAAGATTATTTTGTGAAATCTACAATACAGGAACCTTTCCTTTTTCCCTCACCAGCAGGTACAGAACAAGGGATAAATTCGAGAAGGCTGAAGTCTGAGAGTTCCAGGGACAGAGGGGCTTCTTATGTTCAGACAAACTCTTTCTTCCCTGGTTCAATGATCTACATGGCTTTCTCTGTCTTCAATTGTCTCTTTTCCCTTCAAACCAACCTATATCAACTTCTTAGCATGTTCCTTCCATCATGTCATTTTGTTTGCTAACTATCTTCCCATAACTGCTCATTCCTTAGAGCATCATGTCTAAATTTCTGTCTCTGAATTCCAGTTCTCTATAATGTGCCTCTGCTATTTATGATCTTCTATTCCTGCTGACCCTTTTTACTAGAACTCAGTCTGTCCTGTAAATACACCTAGAATATAGGCCCTAGATCATTCTCACCATCATGGTTTTGTTCATTTGTATACATGTCCTGAATGTACTTCATCTATACAAATCCTATAATTTTTCAAAGTCCAGTGGAATAATTGCCTCTTCCCTGAAATCTTCTCTGACCAGTCCAGCCTGCCCTGAACTCTCTGATCCCTTTTTATTATTATTATACAGTTCATCACAATTGAGCCTTGAAAGTTTACCCACTTGATAAGCCTTTTTTTCTCATCCTCACAAATAAATTGAAACTTAAAGTTATATGCACAGTAGTTCTCAATAAAGTCTTGATGAATACATTTGAATACATTTAGGCCTTTAATCTTCTGTGATGTGCCTTAAGAATGTACTGAATCCAGGATGGGTTCCTAGAGCAATTCAGTTCATTGACTGGCTCCTCTCTTTCTACTTGCCTATGGAAAGTCTTGGTTGGTAATGAGATTTGTGGATGTTTCCACTAAGGATGAATCAATTACCAAGTTTTCCCATTGCTTGACAGGAACAACCTGGCAGAATGGATCTTGCATGTCTGTGGGGTCATATATTTGAGATAAGTATGTCCATGCTAGCTAAACAGCCTGGTTAAGGCTTGGTTTAGATGGTCAGAGTAGACTGAAAGCTATTCTGCTCCATAAAAATTAATTGCCACTTCCTGAATCAAATAAAAGTAAGCACTGATCCAAAGGATCTGATCTAAAGAAAGTCTTGGGTTACTTTGTACTATTGGAGGGATTAACTCTTCCATCACTCATGTTGAGAGTGTCAACAATGTAGAATGAAAAAACACTGGGCTGAGCATCAGAGAGTCTGGGTTCTAACGAAGTCAGCCACTAGCTCATTAATTTTTTAGGTGATCTAGGAAAAATCACATCACCTTTCCTTTCCTCACACATAAATAAGGGGTTTGCATGGGATGATCACTAAGTTCCCACAGTTCTGAAATGATATGGATCCATGAAAGAAGTCCTTAAAACACTGTTTTCCATTCTTCAACAAAGGACATAGGGAAAAGAGCAGTGTCATGCCATTGGGGTGAAAGTAAGGAGCCAGAAAGTGAGGAAGTGAGCTTCAGGTCCTGTCCTTCCATCCATCCAGCCATCTGCCCATCCTTCAATCCATCCATCTAACCACCCATCTATCCATCCATTAAACAAATATTTTAAAAATACTTGACATGTGCCAAGCTTGTTCTAGGGACTAAGGATACAGTAAACAATAACAACCACAACAAAAATCATAAGCTGTCCATTTGCATGTTCCTACAGACTTCAGAAATCTTCAAAGACATATGGATGAAAGCTTATGAAGACACAAAGCAAACATCCAAAAGGTCAGCTAACCATGCAGAAAGAAACCAACTAAGAAAAATTTCAGTGATGCTCAGTGTTCCAAGTAACAGCTTCAGTGTCACAAAAAATCTAACTTTCAATTCAAGTTTCTGCTTGCTTTGGAGAATAAAAACAACATGAAAGATCTTTGTGTAGTTCTGTTTTAATGACAAGTTCTTCTACCACTAGTGGTGAGAGACAGACAATAAACAAATAAAAGAATACATACACACAATGTTGGCCGAAGACAAACCACTACACATGCCCACTGAGGCAATGTGCTACACAACCCAGCATGCCTTCACCTAGACCATGACAGCTCTAGGTGGTGAAGAGTGCCATGAAAAAATATAAGCAGGTTAGAAGATAGAGAGTGATGGAAGGTGCTATTTAAGTTATGGTTTGGAGAGAAGCACTGTCTGCTGAGTTGTTAATTAAACTGAGTCATGAATAAAGTTAGAGAGCAAACCACACATATATATGAGCAGTGGGAAGAGCAGGTACAAAGGTCCTGAGCTGAGAGTGGGTTGGCCTGTTTGAGGAACAGCTCTGAAATGATGTAATCCTACAACTCCCTCCTAGACAGCAGTGGCCTCACCTCAGCCAACCAGCAAAAAATGGATCAGATTTTGTTGCACCCACCCAAGGGCCATACGTCTCTTACCTCTGCTGCTTGCCTAGGCCATCCTCTCACATGTTTCACCTGACTCTCATTTATTTAGCCATTCATCTGTTAAATTAATAAATATTTAGTAAGCACCAATCATAGTGCTTGCCAATGTGGAGCTTTCCCTGCTAACTTTACTCTCTTCTAGGGTTAGGTGTCACTTCCATTCTTCTCCTAAGATCAGAGCATGGAGAGTGTGCTAGAAAAATTACAACAAAAGGCAGAGTTGGGGGTGGGGAGCTTCGTACCATACGTACCTTAGGAAACTGATTTGCCATTTGACCTTGAACGCTAACTTTTTTTTTTAAGTTTATTTGAATGCTAATTTGGACAGCATCTTTAGACGAAGAGCTAACCACCTCTACTTTTTGTTTCACCACACAGAACTTTTTCTAGGACCCAGATTTACATTTTATGAAATACTTCATTCACATATGTAAGGCAGAAGTCAGATTGTGGATGGTGGGGAGGTTTAAAATGAGGAAAGACTCAATCAACAATAAATTAATGAATTCATGGAGCCTAGGGCCTGAGGGAGAGACAATGAGGAGGAGGATAAGGCCGCTTTCCCCAGGTGGGAAAACAAGGCATTGCACAGAGATATTTTTCAGTAAAGTGGAACAGGACAAAGTCAAATGGCAGGGGCTGCCAAACATGCTGAAGGAACTCAATGGAAAAGAAAATCACTGTGGCCTGAGATGATTAGAAAAGCATTCAGAGAACCTAGGACTTAAGGATGGGCAAGATTTGGTCAAACAGAGTAAAAAAGATGAAAGGATGGGAATAAGACACACAGAAAAGAAAGTCCATAGTAAGTTCAAGGGGCTGGGGTAAGAACAGGGGACTCTATAGCAAGAGAGGATTGGGGAGGCAGATTGAGGACAGAATTCCAGTTTGGGCAGTTTAGGTGTTTTCATGAGGTTTGGGAAAAACCCCAGCCACTAAATCTGAAGGTTCATCAAGTACAATGGTGAGATAACACCTTCTCGTTCCTCATTGCCAACCCTCCCAGGTCCCATTCTATCAGTATCTTTGAGGGTAACAATTTAACAATCCTACTCAAATTAGATAGTCCTCTGCAAATTACAAAGTGCTATGCTTGAAACTTCACAAAGGCAGGGGGTGATAGCTACCCCCACTTACCTCCTTGAAGCTGCCACATAGGAGACACTCAATAAATTCTTACTCAATTAATGAAAAAATAAAGGAAAAAAGTGCATCATCTCATTTGAGCTTCAAAATAACCCTCTGGGGGAGGAAACTAAATATTCTCAACCTCACTTTAGACATGGGAGAAGTGAAGCCCAAAGGAGGTATGTGGTTTGTCCAAGTTTTTTTAAGAATTGTATATAGGCTTTAAATTAAAACTGCACTGAACTAGGGATGAGAAGCCTAGGAGCCTTAGTGAAGTAGAACCTAGCCTTTCTCATTCAGTTTCTCTGGGTTGTAGCTTTTCTTGCCTGTTAAGCAGCCATTGAACCACATTTCATTTAGCATCTATAAACTATGTACATATATGTATATATAATCACATTTTAATTTTTCTGAATTTAGGAAATATGTCTTACAGCTGATAATGTGCCATATTTTAATTTTTAGCATTTTTCTTTCTTAAAATCTATGATACACAATAATCTTTCTCCAGTCTGCCTACCCACTGGAAAGTGAATGTGAAATGGCTTTGAAAATTTGGAAGTGCTGTGCAAATGAGCAAGACTTAATACAACAGCGGGTACTATTTGGATCGGCCACTGGCTGCCTTTGGTCCCTCGGTTCCTGGTCCCTGGCCCTGTGCTTCCTGCCTGTTCTGGAACAGTCAGCAACGAGTGGTTCTGCTGAGTCCCTGAACAGCCTCTGTAAGGGGGGAATTAAATGTCAGTAACCCACCTAGCAAATGATGGCATCTTTCAGACACCTGGTGCAAATCTTCACTATTGATTAAAGGAATTAGTGCTTGCGAATCTATGAATGGACGAAAGGAAAGGAAATACAATCCTTTCCACAAGCCCAGACACAGAACTAGCATCCATTGATTTTGTTTTGCCTTTCTGCACATACCTGTGGTTCCGCAGGTCTGAATTCTCGGAAGGACCCCCTTTGACTCAGACTGCGCTCCAGCAGATGAGAACAGCCCCCAACAGAAGCTCCTCCCCCCATGCCACTGCACCGCCATCGAAAAGACAGACAAGGCACTGGGGAGTGGCGAGAGGCTGGTGAGGCCTGTTTCTGGTCTGCTGCAGGTACGCTGAAACTTAGTGCTGCTCAACTGCTTAAACTGTCTGCATTTGGCCTCTACCATCTACACCTGTGAAAAACAAAGACAAAAAAATGTAAGAAAGGGATGTGGGAGGATGAGCAATGAGGGTGAGGGGCATGAGGTGCTGTGCTGGTTTGAAAGGAAGTGTGTCCCCTAGAAAAGCCACGCTTTAATCCTAATCCCATTTTGTAAAGGTAGCCATTTCCTCTAATCCCTATTCAGCATTGTATGTTTGAAACTGTAATCAGATCATCTCCCTGGAGATGTGATGTAATCGAGAGTGGTTGTTAAACTGGATTAGGTGATGACATGTCTCCACCCATTCAGGTGGGTCTTGATTAGTTTCTGAAGTCCTATAAAAGAGGAAACATTTTGGAGATTGGAGATTCGGAGAGAGCAGAGAATGCTGCAGCACCATGAGGCAGAGAGTCCAGGAGTCAGCAACCTTTGGAGATGAATAAGGAAAATGCCTCCCGGGGAGCTTCATGAAACTGGAAGCCAGGAGAGAAAGCTAGCAGATGACGCCGTGTTCGCCATGTGCCCTTCCAGCTGAGAGAGGAACCCTGACTGTGTTCACCATGTGCCTTCTCACATGAGAGAGAAACATTGAACTTCATCGGCCTTCTTGAACCAAGGTATCTTTCCCTGGATGCCTTTGATTGAACATTTCTATAGACTTGTTTAATTGGGACATTTTCTCAGCCTTAGAACTGTAAACTAGGAACTTATTAAATTCCCCTTGTTGAAAGCCATTCCGTTTCTGGTATGTTGCATTCCGGCAGCTAGCAAACTAGAACAGGTGCCTTGGGCACAAAATTTAAAAAAGGAACACACTTTTACTGTAGACCATGTGAGTTGTTTCCTAATATTCAGGTTTGTCACTCATTCCTGCAAAATCACCGAAAAATCATTGAATAGTCCTGGGCACCAAAACCTCCAAACACATAAAATAGAGCTGACGATCAGTTTCATGTTGAATTATAACATTGTTATAATTATAGCACTTAATTTATAAATCTCTTTCATGTATGACTTGTCATTTGTTCTTCACTACAACTTGGGAGTTTATTATAATGATAATATTTTGTAAACACTGATCTAAAGTATAAGTGTAATTTAGTCAAGAGGTCAGAGACTGGTAAGCAATAGGATACCACTACCTAGAAATAAGTTGCTGTTGAAGTTTAGATTTTGTTCTTATTACTCTCGCAGGTGAGCATTTTAGAATGAAGGCAACACTCTTGCTTTGTTTATTGTAGGTAGATAACAATGGCTATGCAAAATATTAATGAGGAGTTTCATTAATTAAACCCATATGCTATTGGTTTTAGAAGGCATGCTTCAGCTAAGCCTTCATTTTTAGGTACATTTAAGTGGAAAAGTGGAGTCTCCCATCTTGGAGAAGGAAAGGGAAGAGCATAGTTTGCTATGCTACTCAAAAAGTCAGATAGGAAAAGGGAGGAACTGGTTTGAAAAAGGTTAAATTTGATGGGAAAAGTAGTTGGCAGTATCTGCAGATATCTAATTTGGAAAACAAAGACCTACCTTAATCTTTTGCAACTTAAAAGAGACAAGTCTAAGAAGCACTTCCAGAATGGTAGAAGATTAAGGACCTTTGAAAACCTGCTCATCCATAAAAGTAATGAGAAAACAGTCAAAATTTGTCAAAATCTTATTTTTCAGAACTCTGGGAATTAACCAAAGGCCTGAAACAACCCAAGGAGGGTTTGTTTAGCAAAAAACATCTGAATTTCCATAAGATAAGTTTGTGGGATTTTATGGACCCTATTTTCATACCCCTCCCCCCATTTCAGTAGCCTTAAAAACTGATAGGTTCCCAACCATGATAGCTATGAAAGGCAGCAGCTTTGCAACCAATGACAGAAGGAATAATGGATTTGAGGCTCCCCTAAAAGCCCTATTCTAAGTGATGTGTTATTATTTGAACTGTCTGACAGCTTCATAAATTGAAGCTTACTAAGTAAGCTCTGAACTAATTCAGAGCTATCAGCCATATCCCCAGAGTGTTTATCAAAAAACTATCAGTGCCAATTGTTTAACATCACATTTGCTTGAGGTGGTGATGGGGCTTACAAAAAAAAACTTAAAAGGAATATTTGAGGAATGAGATGTTCATATGGGTCATTGAAAAGCTTCAAGATATTCCTCAGAATTTAGGTCACATGCATGTACATAGCTGTGCACATACCAAGAAAAGACCTGAGAAAGCCCTGATCTCTTACCTCCAACTGATCTTGAGGATCTTCAGAAGCAGGAAGTGAAGGCTAAGGTAGAGTTGTAAGGCATACCCCAATGTGCAACAAAAACTGGGAAACTTATTGTATAAGGACATTTAAGGAAATCTCTTTCTGATGGTTAACTGACCTCTAAGCTAGTTGAATAGAAACTTCAAGGTACAAATATACCAAACAGCACAGATTTTATTGAATTACTCCAGGAGAGATACTAAACAAAAAATAAGCAACAACAACAAAAGTAAGAATAACAATGCTTAGAGAGAGGGAATCTGATTACCACACTACATTCAGGCAAAAATGAAAGGATATTAAGCAGTCATTTGAAAACAAACAAATAAACAAGGCTGGTACAGGTTACTAAGTAGGTAAATATAAATATGCATGAGAGCATTTTTATGAGCAATGTTTTTCTTCCCTTATATGATTTAAAAAACCACTGCATAAGCTAATGATCATAAACATGTGTTAATGTGCTTAAATGTATGAGATGGAATTTCTATGAAAATAATAGCACAGAGGAAAGTAAAGGGAATACTGTGTACTGAGGCAAAGTTTTTGCAAACTATTAAAATCAAGTTGGTATTCATTCAAACTAGATTGATTTAAGTTGTTAGTTGTAATCCCCAGAACCAACAATAAGAAAATAACTAAAAACACACTAAAAAGTACAGTTAAAGAAACAGCAAAAGAAGTGAAATGTTACACTGAAGATTATATATTTTTAGACAAAATGTAATAATGGAGGAAAAAATAAGCAAATAACCCTAAAACATATAAAAAACAAACAGCAAAATTGAAGTGTATCCTATCTTAGCAGTAATTACAATAGACTAAACACTCCAATCAAAAGGAAGAAATTAGAAGAATGGGTTTTAAAAAATGATCAAATTATATGCTGTCTACAAGTGATACACTTTAGATTCCAAGACACAAATAAGTTGAAATTATAGGGATGGATAAAGATAAACAATACAGACAGGAAGTAAGGAGAGCTACAGTAGCTATACTAATAGCACACAAATAGACTATAAGACAAAAATTGCTACTAGAGTTAAAGAAAGATATATTATAATGAAAGATTTAACAAGGGTCATGGATATACAAATTTAAGAAGTCCAACTAATTATAAAGAGGATAAACTCAAGGAAAACCAGACATGAACACATAGTAGTGAAAATGTCACATGGTAAGGATAAGAAGAGAGTTCTGAAAGCTGCAATAAAAAGGCAATGTGTTATCTACAAGGAAGTCTCTCATAAGATTAAAGACAAATTTCTCAACAGAAAGCATGGAGGCAAGAAGAGAGTAGAATAAAATATTTAAAGGGCTCAAAGAAAACAATTGTCAACAAAAAATTTTTATTTATTGAGATGGTTTTTAAAAAATGAGGGAGAGAAAAACATTTCCAGGTAAACAAAAACTAAGGGAGTTCATTAGCACTAGACTTACCCTCCAAGCAATGCTAAAGAACTCCTTCAGACCGAAAGGGAAAGGACACTGAAGAGTGGGTTGAAGTACCATAAAGAAACAAAGACCTCTGCTAAAGGTATATGACTAATTATAAATTACAGTACTACTATATTTTATTTATATTTAGTAGCGGTAATTGCACTTTTTACTTCTTATAGGTTCTAAAATGCAAATGCAAATGCATAAAAAGTTTTGATAAATCTCTGTTTTCTGGATACAGTGCATTAAGATTGAATTTTTAACAAGTACAACAAAAAAGAGTGTGTGTGGGAGGACAGTATAGAAACACTGTATGTATATGCTATGGAAGTTAAGTTGGCATCAAATCAAAAGTAATTTTATAGATTTAGTATGCTAAATTTAAGCATTTAAGCCCCATGAAAATAAACAAAGAAAATATCTGAAAATATATATACAGAAGAATTTAGAAGTGGCTCAAAATGGTACACTACAGAAATATAAAAATAGTCATTAATGGAAGAATTGAGTTGCAAAAAAGGTATAAGACTAACAAATCCAAATAGCAAAATGTCATAAGAAAGTCCTGCATTGTCAATAGTTACTTTGGATGTGAATGGATATAATTCTCCAAACAAAAGTATGGGATTGGCAGAATAGGTAATAAGCATGACCCAACTATATGCTGTTTATAAGAGATATATAGACACAATAGGTTGAAAGTGAAAGGATGTAAAAAATATTCCACACAATAATAGCTAAAAAGAGAGCTTGAATAACTATATGAATATCAGATAAAATAGATTTTTAGTCAGAAACTGCTATGAGGGACAAAATAAGTCACTATATACTGATACTTGTCAATTCAACAAGAAGACATAAGAATTATAAATATATATGCACCTAGTGACTGTGTTCCAAATGTATAAAGTAAATATTGATTGACACAGTTGAAGTGAGAAATAGACAGTTCTATATTAAGAGTAAAAGACTTCAATACACCATTTTCAATAATGAATAGTCATCTAGACAGAAGATCAATAAGGAAGTAAGGATTTGAACAATATTATTAACTGACTAGGCCTAACAGACACATATAGAATATTTATCGAACAGCAGCAGAATACAAATTATTCTTTAGTGAACATTGGTCATTTTCCAAGATAGACCATATGTGAGGTCACAAAAAGTCAATAAATTTCAAAATATTGAAATCAGACAGTTATATTCCTTGAACAGAATTAAATGAAGCTAGAATTCAATAACAGAAGGAAAAAGGAAAAATTCACAAATATATGGAAATTAAACAACACACTAAAACAACAAACATAGGTTAAAGGAGAAATCACAAGTGAAATTAGGAAATATCTTGAGGTGCATAAAAATAAAAACATGACACGTATACCAAACGTATAGTATACATCAAAGGCAGTGCTTTCTAAAAGAAAAAAGCTCACAAATCAGAGACTTAACCTCACAATTGGAAGAAATAGATAAAGAAGAGCAAACTAAACCAAAAGTGATCAAAAAGAAGGAAATAACATAGAGTGGAGAGAAATAAAACGGAGAATAATTTTTAAAAAAACAATAGAGAGAATCAGCAAAACCAAAAGTTGTGTTTTTTTTTAAAAGATCAACAAAATAGACAAACCTTTAGCTAGACTGACGAGAGACAGAGAGATTGCAAGTAACCAAAATCAGAAATGAAAGAGAGGAAATTATGACAGAAACATAAAGGAATATAACAGGATACTATGAACAACAGTGCACTAACACATTAGATAACTTAGATGGAATGAACATATTCCTAGAACTACACAAACTACCTACACTGACTTAAGAAGAAATAGATCTCAACAGACCAATGACAAGTACAGAGATTGAATCAGTAATCAAAATTCTCCCAACAAAGTAAAGTCCTGGACTTCACTTTTGGTGAAATTTACCAAACATTACTGGAAGAATCTACACCAATCTTTCTCAAACACTTTCAAAAAATTGAAGAGGAGGGTTTTAGTTTTCAGGATGCTAAACTAATTCCATACAATGGGTTGGCTTAACAATAGTAATTTACTGGTTCATGGTTGCAGAGGTTAGAAGGCTTGATGTCTCCCAGGGTTGTACTTTCTGGTTGGCTGGCAGTCTTTGGGGTTTCACTTCAGTGTAAGTACACTTTCAGTATCTTCTTTCACTTTCAGGTTTTATTGACTTCCAGCCTTTGGTGCTTCCATGGCTTTTCTCTCTATGGCCTTCTCTATGAAGTAACCTCATCAAAAGGTCCTACTTAAATGAGTTCACACCCACAGGAGTGGATTAAGATTAAAAACTTGTTTTTCTGCAGTACATAGCTCTAAGTCACCAAAAGGAGGGAATAAATCCAGACACATTCTATGAAGCCAACATCACAATAACACCCAAGCCAGATAAAGATACTACAAGATAAGATATTACAGACTGACATCCCTTATGCATATAGATGCAAAAGTCCTTAAGAAAATACTAGAAAACTGAGTCTAACTACACATTAAAAGAACTATACACCATAATCACATAGTGTTTATCTCAGGTATGCAAGGGTGGTTCAACATAAGAAAATTAATTAATGTCATACACCAAATTAATAGAACAAGCGAAAAAACACATGTTCACCTCAATCGATGCAGAAAAGGCATTTGACAGAATCCAGCACCATTCTTAATAAAAAACACTCAGAAAACTGGGAGTTGATGGAAATTTCTTCAACATGATAAAGGGTATGCATAAAAAATCCACAGCTGACATCTTACTGAATGGTTAAAGCCTGAAAACTTTTCCTCTAAGATCAGGAACAAAGCAAGGATTCACGCTGTCATGACTGTTATTCCACGTTAGGCTGGAAGTTATAGCCAGTACAATTATGTAAGAAAAAGAAATAAAAGGAACCCAAATTGCAAAGGAAAAGTAAAACATTCCCTATTTATAGATGTCAAGCTCCTATACATAGAAAACTGAAAACCCACAATAACGTTACTAGAGATAATAGATTTGAATTTAGCAAAGTGGTGGTGTAAAGGATCAACAGGCAAAAATCAGTAGTGTTTATATAAACCAGCAATGAATGATTTGAAGAGGAAATCAAGAAGAAAATTCCATTTACAATCCATTTACAATAGCAATTAAAAGAAACAAATATCTAAGAATAAGTGTAAACAAGGATGTAAATGATTTGTATATGGAAAACTAAAAAACATTGCTAAACAAAATCAAAGAAGACATAAATAAAGGGAAGGACGTTTCTGTGTTCATGGATTGAGAGACTTAATATTGTGAAGATGTCAATTCTACCCAATGCAATTTAAGGATTCAATGCAATCCAAATACAAATTCCAACAGCCTTCTTTACAAAAATGGAAAGGTCAAGCATCAACTTTACATGAATATGTAAGAGGTCCCAAATAGCCAAGATCATCTTGCAAAAGAAGAATAAAATTGGAGGATGCACACTTCCCAATTATAAAATGTATTAAAAACCTACAGTAATAAAAACAGCATGTATTGGTACAAGAACTGACATATAGCCCAATTGAATAAAATTGAATGTTCAAAAATAAATTCTCATCTATGGCAAATCCATTTTTAACAAGGGTACTAAGTCCACGTGTGCTTGTTTGAATCTGTTATGTACCCCAGAAAAACTATGTTCATTTAATCAGTTATTGTGGGTGCAGATCCACAGTGGGTGGGACCTACTGATTAAATTGTTACCATTGGAGATGTGACCCACCCAATTCAAGGTGGGTCTTAATCCTTTTACTGGAGTCCTTTATGAAGAGAATAAAGACAGAAAACACAGAGACAGACACAAAGAGCAGAGAGATGAAACCAAGTGAAGGACACACACAGAGACAGAAATGCCCCAGAGATGCTAAGAGAAGACATGCGGGACACACAGTGCTCAGAGACATGTCTCCAGAAAACCAGTCAAGGAGCAAAAGAATCTAAAAGCAACAGAAACTGGGATCGAAGGACCAGCAGAGCTTTCCCATATGACAAAGGAACCCTTTCTTCAGTGAAGGTATCCTCTTGTTGATGCCTTAATTTGGACATTTTCATGGTCTTAGAACAGTAAATTTATAAACTAATAAATCCCCATTAAAAAAACCAACCCATTTCTTGTATATTGCATCCTACCATCTTTAGCAAACCAAATACCAGTTGATGGGAAAAGAAGAGTCTCTTCAACAAATGATGTGGGAAAAGCTGGATATCCATACCTGCAAAAGAATGAAGTTGGACCCCTACCTCTCAAAGATTAATTCAAAATAGATTAAAGATCTAATATAAGAATCAAAATTATAAAACTCCTAGAAGAACATGTAGGGAAGCATCTTCCTAAACTTGTGATAGGTAATGTTTTCTTAAACTTTATACCAAAAGCATAAACAACAGAAGAAAAAATAGATAAATGAGACCTCATCAAAACTTTTGCAACTTAAAGAACTTTATCATGAATATAAAACAACAGCCTACACAATGGGAGAAAATATTTAGAAACCACATATCTGATAAGGCTTTTCCTTTTTTGACAACAAGCATTAAAATTTAATTAACTGGAACTGAGAGGCAATTTTTATGGACCAGTAGCACTTTCATGAGTCAAAAGACCAAACTACAGGACAAATCCACCCTCTCCCCCTCCCCACTGTGCAGACAGGTCAGCCAAAGCTCCAGTATTTGATGGCTTGACCAATACTTGATCTATTTTGGGCCAAAGTGTCAGCAGAACTAATGCCCAGGGGACATCTGAGTACCAGTCCAGACCAGGCTGCCTCAGAGGCCATCTTTTAACTGAGCCAATCCCTGCCTGAGACAATGAGGGCTGCTGGCATTTCCCATCATGGGCTCCCATAAGGTTGTTTTTTTTTTGTTTTTTTGTTTTTTTTGCATAGACAGGCACCAGGAATCGAACCCAGGTCTCCAGCATGGCGGGCGAGAACTCTGCCTGCTGAATCACCATGGCCTGCCCTCCCATAACGTTTTAATGTCCAAAATATAGAAAGTAATCCAACAAATCAACAGCAAAAAAGACAAAGAACCCAATTAAAAACAGGCAAAAGACTTGAATAGACATTTCTCTAAGATATACAAATGGCCAAACAGCACATAAGAAAAATGCTCAACATAATTAGCTATTAGGGAAATGCAAATTAAAACCACTATGAGTTATTTCCATTTCATGCCCACTAGAATGGCTACTATTTTAAAAATGGAAAATAAAAACTGTTGGAGAGGATACAGAGAAATAAGAACACTTGTTTAATTTTGGTTGGAATGTTTGGGAGTTCCTCAGGAAATTAAATATAGAATTACCACGTTGCCTTACAGTCACACTTCTAGGTATATAGCGCCAAAGAATTGAAAGCAGGGACTTGAACAGCTATTTGTATACTGTTGTTTATAGTGGCATCATTCACAACTGCCAAATATGGAAGCAACCCAAGCGTCCATCAAAGATGAGTGGGTAAACAGCATATGGCATATGCAAACAATTCAGTATAATTCAGCCATAAAAAACAATGAAGTTCTGGTACATGTGACAATATGGATGAACCTTGAAGTCATCATGTTGAGTAAAATGAGAAGACACAAAGGGAAAATTACTGTATGAGTTCCCTGATATGAAATAATTAGAATAGACAAATTCATAGAATCAGAAACTAGAATACAGTTTTCCAGAGGCTGGTGTGGGGGTAGGGAAAAGGGAGGCAATGCTCAATTGGCACAGGTTTCTATTTGGGATGATGGAAAATTTAGGTAATGGATGGTGGTGATGGTAGCACATCATTGTGAATGAAATTAATGCCAGTGAATTATAGATTTGAATATGGTTGAAAAGAGAAATTTTAGGTTGTATATATATTGCTAGAATAAAAACTTTAAAAATATATGACTGTACAACACAAACAGTGAACCCTAATGTAAATTGTGGACTATAATTAATGGTATAATTATAAAAAATATTGTTCTATCATTTGTGACAAAAGTGCCACACTAATGCCAAACAGTCAAAATAGGGAAAACTGCTTGTGTGTGTGGGGGGTGGGCGGGATGGTATATGGGAACTCTGTCTTTTCTGTATGATTTGTTCATAAATCTACAACTTCTCCAATAACAAAACACATAAAAATAAATCAAATAAGTGGATTAAAAATGGCAAAGGATTTGATCAAACATTTCTGCGAAGAAGATACAGAGATGGACAATGAGCACATGCAAAAGGGGAAAGAGAGAAATGAGACAAAATAAAGCATCAGTGGCTGAGAGATTTCAAACAGTCGAGAGGTTATCCTGGAGGTTATTCTTATGCATCATATAGATTTCCCTTTTTCGTTTATGGTGCATTGGAGTGGTTAGAGGGAAGTACCTGAAACTGTAGAGCTGTGTTCCCATAGCCATGTTTCTTGAAGAAGATTGTATAATGATATAGCTTTTACAATGTGACTGTGTGACTGTGAAAACCTTGCATCTGGTGCTCCTTTTAACTAGGGTATGGACAGATGAGTAAAAAATATGGATTAAAAATAAACAAATAATAGGAGGATCAAAGGTTAAAATAAATTGGGTAGATGGAAATACTAGTGGTCAATGAGAGGGAGGGGTGAGGGGTATGGTATGTATGAGTTTTTTCTTTTTTCTTTTTAATTTCTTTTTCTGGAGTGATGCAAATGTCCAAAAAAATGATCATGGTGATGAATACACAGCTATGTGATGATATTATGAGCCATTGATTGTATACCATGTATGGAATGTTTGTATGTTAAGAATGTTTGTATATTTTTATGTTGTTTTATTAATAAAAAATATTTTTAAAAGGACTATAGTGGCATACTGTTTCATACCCACTCAATAGCTAATCCAAAAATGGCAGATGATAACAAGAGTTGGTAAAGATACAGAGAAATTTGAACCCTTATGCATTGCTAGTCAGATTATAAAATGTTGCAGCTGGTTAGGAAAAACAGTTCTGCAAAATGATAAACATAGAGTTACCATATGATCCAGCCATTCCATTCCTAGTTGTATATCCAGGAGAAATGAAACACATCCATGCAAACAAACCTGTATACAAATATTCACAGCAACATTATTCATAATAGCCCCAAAATGGAAACAATCCAAATGGTCATCAGCTGGTGAGCAGGTAAATAAAATGTGGTATATCTATATGATAGAATATTGCTTAGCAGTAACAAGAATGAAGTACTGATATATTGCTATAACGTAGATGAACTCTGAAAACATTATGCAAGGAAGCCAAACACAGAAAGCCATCTACTGCATGATTCCATTTATATGAAATGTCCAGAATAGGCAAATCTGTAGAGACAGAAAGCAGATTAATGGTTATCAGAAACAGGAGAAAGTAAAAAAATGGGGATTGACTATTAGTGGATACAGAATTCCTTTTGGTGTGGTGAAATGTTCTGTAATTAGAGAGAGGTAATGTTTTCTCATCTCTGTGAATATACTAAAATCCATTGAATTGTACAGGTTTACTCTTAAAATACTTGAAGTGTTTAGTATATCTCAATTTTATTTTGAAAGAATAGTGTACCAACCAGCACGCTTTTGTTTGCGAGTAACAGAAAATCCAATGTCAACTGGATTAAGCAATACAAGGGAATTTATAGACACATATGAAAAAGGAGTGGGGGGGGGGCTTCAGAAGTGACTTACCCTAAGGGCTCAGACGACTGTGGCAGGCCACAGTCTGCTCCCCAATGAGTTGCCTTCATTTTTAATCCTAGGCAGCAACAGGCTTAGATCACTTCAGGCTCAAATCTAGTGAGGAAATGGCCCTGCCTTTCCCAGACATCCTAGCAAAAGTTTCATTAACTGATTGGGTCTGATTCACATCCCTGAACCAACCAATCACTTTAGCAAGAAAAGATATGATCCCCAGGCTGTGTCATGTGTTTCAGTACAGTAATAGGGAGGGTCCTCACCATAAACTTGGTGGCCCAGAGATGTTCACAACACTGACACAAAATAAGGGACAATGAATAAAAGAATTGCTGAGGATCCATAAAACAACTATGTCTGCCAGGAACATAAACTGCATTGGGGTTGGGGTGGGCCCCCAAACTTGGATTAGTGAAAAAATTAAAGAAGGAAAATAAATACTTATCTTTTATGAAGTTTGAGTGAGTAGAGGAGAAATATCAATAGGTAGAGACGTACTCAGAAACAAAAGGAAGTTTTATTTTATTTTTGTGGTTTAGGATGGGACAGACTCAAGTATGTTTTTAGGACTTAATTAAGGAAAATGAAGAATTAGAGAGGGGTCACAGTTACAGAAAAGGGGGAGGGTGACTGACATAGACAGGTCTGAGGAGGTTTGGGGAGCCATATGCATTTTAAATGAAAAGATAGAAACCGTGTCCATAAAAAACAGAGAAACAGCAGTTAGGATGGCTATGGATGTTGATTATTTGGTTCAAGGGTAAAAGGATAAGGGTGACCACAGCTAAGACAATCTCTTATGTTTTTCCTCTATGGACGAGAAGGTAAGATTTTTCCTTAGGTATGAGAATTGAGCAGGATACTTGGCACTCTAGCCCTTCCAAGGATAATGGTGCAGGAAGTTCACCTAGGACAAAAGCTTATGAGGCTGGGGGAAAGCTGACTGTGGAAGTCCTGACTTTGCAGCAGTACCCATGCCAGTTTTGAGACTGCTTTCAGCAGAGAAGGAAGTTTTAAATGCAGACTCAGGGTTGCGTTTCTGGGTAGAAGCAGCAGAGACATGTGGATGCTGATGAAAGGGTAGTCTCCACAACCAATGTTTGGGACCAGTCTGGATAGAGAAAGAACTGAGGAACTGGAGGTCATCCTGTGATAACAGAGTAGGTGTGTGAGGGAGGTGGAAGGGGACTGTTAAAAGTGGGGGGCAGGGGACAAAGGTTAAAATACATTGAGTAGATGGAAATGATAGTGGTCAATGAGAGGGAGGGTAAGGGGTATGGGATGTCTGAGTTTTTTCTTTTTTCTTTTTTTTTCTTTTTATTTCTTTTTCTGGAGTGATGCAAATGTTCTAAAAAATGATCATGGTGATAAATACACAACTATGTGATGATATTGTGAGCCATTGACTGTACACCATGTATGGAATGTTTGTATGTTAATATTTATCAATAAAGATATTTTTAAAAAAAGAAAAAAAGAGTGAAGGTGCAGAGTTAAAAATCTGAGACTCTCAGAAAAATCTGAATAAGGCCTTCAATTTAGTTCATGGTATTTTTAAAATTATTTATTTTTAAATTGATATATATTATATATTTACATACCATGTAATCATCCAGAGTCTACAATCAGTGGTTCACAGTATCATCACATAGTTCTGCATTTATCATCACAATAAACTCTTTTTTTTCTTTTTTGTGAAGAATAGTATATTCTTCACAAAATATAGAAATAAATTTCAAAGCACATCACAACAATTAGTTGTATAATAGATTTCAGGTTTGGTATGGGTTACAATTTTATAATTTTAGGTTTTTGCTTCTATCTGTTCTAAGATACGGGAGACTAAAAGAAATATTGATATATGATTCAGCAATCATACTCATTTGTTAAACCCTACCTTTTCTGTATAACTCCAACAACACCTTTGCTCTTTCTCCCACTCTTTAAGGGTATTTGGGCTATGTCCATTCTAACTGTTCATGTTGGAAGGGGCTGTCAATAATATGGGAGAGGGAGATGGAACTATCTGATGTTCTGGAAGGGCTGGCCCCTCTGAATTTCAGGACTTAACTGGTCCAAGGACCCATCTGGAGATTGTAGGTTTTTGGAAAGTTACCCTAGTGCATAGAACCTTTGTAAAATCTTATATAATGCCCTAGGTGTTCTTTAGGACTGGCAGGAATGGTTTTGGTTAGGGTTTGGCAAGTTGTGGTAGGTAGCAATGTCTAACTGAAGCTTATGTAAGAGTGACCTCCAGTGTAGCCTCTCAACTCTATTTGATCTTTCTCAACCACTGACCCCTTATCTGTTACACTTCTTTTCCCCCTTTTGGAATTGTTGATCCTACAGTGGGGATAATAATAGCACCAACCTCAGATAGTTGTTTCAAGGACTATATTAGTTAATATTTGTTAAATCTTATCATGGCTTGGCGTTTGATAAGCATTATGTAAGTTTTGGTAAAAATAATAGAGTGGTTGACTCTGTGTCTTCTGAAGGAGCTTTAAAGATTTTATGCTTGAATTCTTAATTTCCACGTAATATTTTTCATACCAAGCTCTTGGAGAAAGGTCATAGTTAACATCCTTTCATTTTACATTTACGATTTTAAATTTACAATTTTAACACGGGCAATGGATATAAGGTCTTGCCCTATAAAATTCAGCAAGTCCACATCAGAACAGAGGAGAGAACCCAGAGACTTAGCTCTCAGCCTATGGTTATACACCTTGACTACCTCCAGCACGCCCTGCTCCCCGCTCAGGGGGTCCCACCAAACACATCCCCAGCTGGCTGCCCTTTACCAGAACGCCCAGGAGTTTTAGAAGGTACCAGAGGTCCAAGGAAGAGAGATGTCTTTGCAAAGCAGGATTCTGTTTGCCTCAATCAGAGGCTCTGGGGTCCTGTAGGAGAAAGGACAGGCCAAAGCTCTGGAATTTTCTTGGGAGAGATTAGGGAAGCTGTGCCCACGACCTCTCACTTTGGGATTCTCATCTGCAGCTGATTCCTAGAGCTGAACGTGTGGATTTCATTGGAAGAATCCCTTGCATCTAGTCAAGAGGCATCAAAACCACATGATCTCAGCCCATCCCTGATAAAGGAAAATCACATTCAGATCTCCTCACAGATCCCACACCTTTCATTTGTGGTGCAACCTCACGTCCAGCATCAAGAAAATGTGAGCTACACGGAAAGGTATGTGCTCCCAAAGTAGGGCATGGTTTGGTCCCCTGGCCTGTGTGGGAAACTTGCATAGCCAGCCCTTGCCTTAGTTCAGTGCCTGTTTTGTGCCAGGTGCTTAAATCGGTAATAAAACATAATCTTCACAGCAAAGTATGAAGTAGGTATTATCTTACATATTTTACAGGTCAGCATAAACAAAGGCAAAGAGTTTAAGCACATGTCCAAGGTTAAAGAGCTGGTAAGTGAAGTAACAAAGGGAAAGGGGATCCCTTAGACCCACAGCAGAGGCTGCCTTCTGATTCTTTCTCAAGTCCACCGCAACCCCAGGGCCAATACAGTCCTTTCCTCTTGGAGGCATTCAGTGAGCGTTCGTGATTGAGTTAAGTTTGACCATCCTGGCCCAACTCATAAATCCATCCCTTATATCTAGATAACAAGAGGATTTGTGTTTAAGTTTTGCAATAATGGACATAGGGAGTTTGTAGATTTTAGGTGAATTTCACATAATGGGAAGGTATTTCCTTTTGAGGATTGATTGTCTGCAGTGAGTGCCTAACTAATGGGAAAGAACTCAACATCAACATCCTCGATCTGTAAAAGGGCCTTTGTTACCCCTAGGTAAGTCCTAGATATGCGTGAGTCTCTCCCATCCTAAAAATAAAAACATAAAAGAGAACCTCCTTTGGACTCTGACTACCCTCTGTATCTATAGATTGCTTTCCTTTCCTTCTCATACAAATCTCTTTTCTCATTTTAAAACAGAGAAGCCCATGGGCATTAAATAATTTGCTACAGGTTATACTGGTACGTTGTACAGAGCCAGGCCTAGACCAACACAGAAGGGAATATGTCCACTGGTCTTGTGCCTTTGCAGTCACATCATGATGTGTGGTTTACATGTGATTCTACATCTTCTGACAGTGGAAAGAAGTGAGCTTAAACATTGTAGAGGCCACAAACAAAAGTGAAAGACCACCTCCCAGCAGTTCAAAGTGGTAGGTGCTAGAATGAATGAATATATGCAGGCAGGCATGAATGCATGAATGAAGAAATTTAAATTCCAGTGACTCAGAAGTGCTGCTTCTCCTTGGACGCTCCTGTAACATGTAACCAGGGCCTTTGCAGAGCACACTCTTTGAACAGTATAAGGATTGTTCTCAGCTCAAACCAGGAGTTTGAGAGTGATGAGGACCGGGGTCTAGTCCCAGCTGTGCCACCGTCTTTCAAGGGGATGTTGGCCACATTCTTTGGCCTGGGTTTCTTCAGCTGTAAAGCCGGTAAACTTGGCTGAATGATTGCTTCCTGTAGCTTTTGAGCAACCTGGTGAAGTAACCGTTCCATTCCCCTCCACCTATAAGGAAGTCCATTTCATGTGGGAGCTCTCAAATCTCAGCAGCCCTCCCTCCTAGCAGCGTGCAGGGAGCACTAGCAGCAGAGCTTTGCCAGAAGTGAAGGTAGGCAAGCCCCCCATGCACTGGGCTCTCCTGTTTTCATTCTCTTTGATGCCATTCAAGTCAGGACCAACACAAAAGGGAGTATAGACATTCCTGGTTGCAGTTTTTGTCTACATTCTGGAGCCTTTGGGGTCCAAGGTGATATCAGCCGAGCTCTGGGCCAGAAGGCCTAGGGTAAAATTGGGAAGTTGCTTAATGCAAAGCCAAATGAGAGCAATGCAACCCGTGTAATTAATATACACTCAGTCCTGCTGACAGACAAAATAAGTCTCGCCCCTACTTCCAAGCAGCTGAAAAAACATATTAAGGAAGGAGACAGAATTGGGGGCTAAGGATCCTTCCTGGGGTAGTTTCAAAGAGCTGGGAGGAGGCTCATAAGAAACAACCAATCCCACCTGTGGGGGAACCCCAACACGGGACACCCATTCTGACAGGCTGAGTGACTCCAGCCAAATCACCCCCACACTCTGAGCAGCTTTTCTCAGGTGGCCACAGTGGGAGGCTGGACACATTTTCCAAGATTATCAAAAGTCATATCTGAGAAAGAAATGGAAAAATCACTGGTCAAATATGAGAACTTTTATTGATGAACAGGAAAAAGAGTAAAACCCAGAACTTGGAGGCCACTCCCAGCTAAGAGCTGCCACCTGCTCCTCCTCCCTCCTGCCCTGCCCTCTCCCTCCCCCAAACAAAGCACCTGCAAGAGATTACCTAGAGGGCCAGGCTGAGAGCCCACAGAGATTCAGGCAGAATGGTTGCAATTTCTTCAAACCTGTTCTCTGAAGTAGGGTAATTTTCATGAGCCAGAATAAATCCTTCCCGTGACAATGAGTAATTTTTATGATCTTTCTGCAGCCATCTAACTAATTGCACATCATGCATTTCACAATTTTCCCTCTCCTGTCAGTACAAGAGTCGTGCTTAGCAATGACCTTGGCTTCCTTTCCCTCAAAACCTATTCAAACTCATTAGATGAGGAGAGAAATGTAGTGCTAGAGTCCCCTCCCCACAGCCACCCTCTCCCTTTCTCCCATCGTTTTCCAGTTCTGTGTGGTTAACCAACCCATGGTAGTTAAGAAGTTACACATGCTCTGAAGTGATTAGGTCATGTTGAAGGTACAATAAGCCCTTTTCTCCCAATTGCCTTTTCTGAAAATTTAATTCAGCCAATTTTTATAAGTGCACCAGGTATAAGGGATATAGAAATGCACCAACTGGGAGCAGGAAGGGAAGATAGACAATTAAACAAGGAACTGCCATTCTGTGAGAAGGGGGCATGTCTGCTAGAGCATGGGGCTCAGTTGGACCCTAAAAATGTAAGTCCTCACCCTCTCAATGGGCAGGGGAGGTAGCGCTTGAATTGAGTCTTGAAAGTTGAATAGACGTTCCCCAGGGAGAAAGTCCAGGGAAGAGTTCCAGGAATCAGAACAGCATGCACAAAGGTTTAAAAAAGCTTGGCATGTTTGGGGAATGACAAATTCTGCACATACTATAGCTGGATGGCAGGGGATTGGGGCTGGATGGTGAAGCAGCTGAGGATAGGGTAGTTAGCAGAAGAAGGCACATTCAGATCTTCCAGGCCAAACTGGGGAGGAGTTCGTGGCCATGGGAGAACCTGAGTTTTGTTTTGTTTTAAACAATGAAGCACCATGGAATATTAAAGAGAGCTGCCTTTAGCATGGAACATGGGTAAACCAGAGGAAGGGAGATCAGTGGAGGAGGCTGTTGCATGGGTAGAAACACAGACAATTGACAAGAGGAACAAACCTCAGAGAAATGCAAACATTGGTAGCAGCAGAATGGAGTGACTGAATGTGGAAGGGGGAAACTGAGTGGTCTGGACTCCAGCTCTAATTACTGCTAGGTAGATATGTGCCCTAACCTAGCCAACAGAATGTGGGTGGTGTGGGAGAGGAGGGCATGCAGTAACTCCGGCCTGAGTGCCTGGGTGGAAGGTGGTGCTGTTCATTAAGAAAGGAATATAAGTTTGGAGAAGGACATGATAAGCACAATTTGGGACCTGTGGAGTTGCAGCCATCATTGAGACATCCTGCCTAATAAACTAAAGGATTCGTTTTGGACACTTTTACATAAACATTCACCTTTCCCTCTTCTTGTCCGAGTAAGTGAAGGCAGAGGGCACGCAAGGTCAGGAGTTAGCCTTTTAATTAGTAGAAGTTTTCAATGCCTAAAAAAGAGACTACAGAAGTTTAAGAGCTGGTTTCTGTCCCTGTGAAGTTACATTAGAGTGGAAGACAGAAGGATCACATAGAAAAGCCCATGGAGACAATCATGGAATAGAGAAATTGAGTCTCAGAGAGAAAAGTGACTTGCTCACTTAAAAAAAATTTCGTTCACCCAATGAATGTGGAATCCTTGAATAGTCAAGTTTGTTCTGGGAGTCAGAAAGAAATAGATGAGAAGAAATGACTTATATCATGGCACTTTTAGTACAGTGGACCAAGAGATTGGTAACCAGAAAGTTACAAAGCCACATTATAATTGTTCCTGGAGGAATATATGGGGTGCAAAGAGACCAGGGCCAAGGCTAGGCTATTGTCCTCCCATGGCGTGGTCAGAACTGCAGTCCAGACTACTCAATGTCACCCTTCACTCCTTCTCCTAAGCACGAACAGGTTGTTACGCAGAGATCTTAGTGGGTGGGTGAAAAACCAACCTGGGCTTTTAAGGGTTCTAAAGTTCTACATGAAGTAGGTTTTCTTCTTGGCGAACTGATATCAAAACAAAATAAAAATGAAACAAAACAAAAAATCTTCTACTATTTGTTCACTCCAGGTAGTGCTATTTCATGGAGCCACGTGCGTTTGGGTGGTTTATCTCAAGTGTTTACAGAGCTTTCTCCTTCCTGCATTCCCTGCATCCCTCCATGATGAAAAGACCCCTTTCTTCTTAGGATTCTTCAGTCTTTCCTGCCAAAAAAGCCAATGTACTCACCTGTCACTCAGTCCCATCATGTCTTTTCAGTCGTTATTGACTTGGCACAGGTCTCTAAGGAGGCTGTGTCCTCTGAAAGCCTCATCCTGGGAGAAAAAGCAGCTTTATCTACTTTTCCACTTGGCTTAAAAGAATCTTGAAAATCAGATCTTTATATCAAGTGGCAGGCAACAACTAGAAATCTGAAACCCAGTAAAAAGCCCTTCTTTTGAAGAAAAATCTCTTTCGTATGTTTGGAAACCAAGCTCTCATACTATTTGAATATACTAAACACATGCAAAGCAAAACAATTTTTTAAGATCTTCCTTTTGTAGATCTGGGTTCAGAAGTTTTGGTTTCCAAGATATTTCTGACAAGGTTTTAACTGTTTTCAGGAAATTTGTGTGCTCTCAGGTCAAGCTGGCTCAACTGTTTAGGCCAACCATCCCCACTTCTCCTATTCATGCAGTATTCTTCACATGTAAACATTTTCCCCATTATCCTGCCCCCAAAGGACTGCTGAATCACCCAGGAGGGTGAATAATTTGGAGCTGACATTGAGAAATGAAGATGTAATCATAGGCTAAGTGCGCAGATGCCTCGATAAAAGGTCAGACTAATCTTTCATGCAGCTCTGCAACAGGCAAATTTTTGAGATTCTGAAAGATATAAAATTTCTGATTCTCAATATTTTTTAAAGTCTTCTCCTCTCTGGGTCTCCTTTTGGGTGCTGGAACAATGGGAAGTGACGGTCTTATGTTACATAGTCTGGAATAAAATAAATCAAAGGAGTTGATGTATTCGAGGAGGACAAAAAAAAAGATTCCACAAAGATCCCATGTGTTTTCTTGAATACCAAGGCAATGCCAATTATCCACAAAATTCCACAAGGTAGGGCTGCTTTTCTTCCTTTGGCTGTCTCCATGACCAGTACTGCAGACAAATTAGTCAGTATTACATAGGTGAAAATAAGATTTATCTTCACAAAAAGAAAACATTTTGAAAATATACACTCAGGAAAAATTAGGGAGCAACTGAACATTGAAATGTGGCAATGTCTATGAGTGCTTTGCAATATTCTTCCAGCCTGCCAAAATATATTCTCTTCTCTGGTCCTTCCCTACCACATATACCATCCCCAGCCACACCAGTTACTGACGTTCTAAGACTATGAGTCATTGTATATGAGGTTCCCCTTGCTTGGAATATCTAATCCCATCCACTCTGCCTTACCCATTCCTATCATTCCTCTGAAAATCCCTTTAATATCATCTCCTCTTATGTATCCTTCCTGGTCACCACCGAGTCAAGGCTCTTACTCATGGTGAATCAGATCATAGTGAGACTTGGGCTTCTGGAATCCTCAGTACTCTATTCCAACCTCCATGAGAGGACAAACCTGTTGTCATTATCTTTTTTTGCATGAGCAGGCACCAGAAATCGAACCCAGGTCTCAGGCATGGCAGGCAAGAACTCTACCTTCTGAGCCACTATGCCCCCCACCCCCATTATCTTTTAATGTATCTGATATTCCTAGTGGTCTGTGAGTCTCTTGAGGGCAAGATGGAATTATCCATCTCTTTATCCCCCATGCCTTACATGGTGCTGTCACATAGTAGTTTGCTGAATATTAGAGTCAGGCAATGGTGTGCTAAATCAACTTGTACTGGCTTATGTGAACTGATTGTTAAATTTTCTATAATTTTGTCAGTCAATATTAAAACTGCAATCTATAAACTTGCAATAAAATATATTATCTAAAAACAAAAGCAATAGATAATAAAAAATTCATCACTTCCTAATTATTTTACATGTTATTATTATCTATGTTTTTGAGGTTATGTGTATTGTATATGTATAGTGGAAATACTATAAAGATAGTGTGCATTTTGCATATACTGCTCATCTCCTCCCAACTCCACATTCAGTAACCGTCAACTGGTAGCTTAAAATAGGCCATAGTGGGAGTATGTATACCACAGAAATTGGCAAGCAATTAATTTATTCTTTTGTTGACTGTGTAACTTAAGAAAGTATTGGAGAAAATGTTTATAATGAAGATAAAATTTAAAGTAAGCGTAGTCATTACATTGTAAATAACATGCAAAATTGAGTGTGTGCAAACTATTATTCAATTCAGCAAAATGTCCCTCACATTGTGGATGAATAAGTGAAATTCTGGCGTGTCTGTTGTTCCATTTTCATTCTACTTGTTAAAATATCAACCTACATTCATGTCAGAACAATACATGTTTGCTAATTGCAACCACAGGTTGGCTACAGACACAGAGTTTGGCAAAAATCAACAAAGCATTCTGTGAGAATCGATTGCCTACATGGAACTCAAAGGTTATGGATATTTTGTATTTATATATAAATTGTGTCTACATATCTTCCATATTGGTAAAATTGATAATAAACTGCATGCATACATTTTTTCCAGCATACTACTGGATTCAGGAAAGTGGGCACGATATTCCCACTGGGAAGAGCAGCAGAAGCCAAGGTGCAGAGGTGGGAAAGGCTCCATCCAAGCCGGGAGCAGTAGGAGCCCTGGCGGCTGGCACACAGGTGGCTATGGGGAGCAGCGGGAGACCAGGCTGGACAGACTCTGAGGGGTGGAGCAAGGCAGAGACTCTGGATTTGATGGAGCAGGCAATAGGGAGCCACCTCTGGTTCTTGAGAAGGGGAGTCATGGGAGCTAAGCAGGAATTTTGGAGGATTAATCAGGCTGCACTCAGGACAGATTTGGAAGAGGGGGAGACGACTACCTCCAGTCCCTCCAAAAGCAGAACCGAGGCTGCAAAGCAACTCAGGACTGAAGGAATGAGGTAATGCAGCCCCCCAGCCTCTGTTTTCCATCCCCCTTCTCCCTTCCCTTCCTTCTGCCGAGTGCAGCTGCTTTCCCCTCCCTCAAGCCTCCCCTCCAGCAGCCCTTTTCTCTGCAGTTTATGATTAATTCTCTCTTAAAAGTATCTGGTGATAGATTCAAGGGGCATTTCATAAATTCTGCCTCATTATGAGAAACCTAGTTTAAAAATTTCCTTTTGTCTAGATCAATTATGATATAATAAAATCTGACCTGAACCTGAGTCTGCTTCTTTTCTGTCTCGGAAAAAGATTCAGCTATGATCAGAAAAGCTTAGGCCTGAGAAAATTGACTGTGTGGTTGCAGGAATCCAAGAAGTAAGTAGCTGAATCAATATTATCAAATGCTTTTCAAAATTAATTATATAAATTTCTTCTCTATTCATTCTCAGTATTGTGCATCGGACCTCACCTACACACACATAATATTTACCGATATGTCAACTGGCTGCCTACAACTTTCTATTTCCCTGGAATACTTCGAAGGATAAATGCTCCAGAAGGAGTGTTAAAATATATCAAACACCTGCCATTAACATCTTTTCAAGGATGCTGGTGCTTTTAGGCCTAAATCATGGTCCTCTTCAGGAATCATATTTGTCTCTGCTTGTTCAAATGATCCGGTCCCGTCCTTGGAGCCAGCTGAGATGAGAAGAATATCTGGAAGAGAATTGTATTGCCTGGAGCACTGCATTGCATTTGGCCCAGCACTTATTACATGGTCTTTGGGTGCTGAGTTTGGAGGTGGTGATGCTGGGGCTGGGTGAGGCAGAGAGGATGCTAGTGGGAGTTGTGGAAAGGCACGTGCAGGGCTCCTGCATGGTTAACCAGGTTGAAGAAGAGGAATAGTAGCTAAATTGCATCCAGCTACTAGATGGCAGACTCTTGCCTGAGCCCTCTTCCTGCATTTCCTCATTTAATCCTGGCAAGCAGCCTGTGAAGTAGGCACTGTGGGACCTCCACTTTACAGGGAGGATTCTAAGGAACCACAAAGTAGTGCTTTACCTGAGACACACAGCTAAGCAGGTGCAAGCACGTGTGTCTGAACACACGATTCCAGTGACTTGATTCTCTCCTGTCCCGATGCTGACTTGCCCCTGTTTGCCCTGGGGCATGGCTGTGGCTGGGCAGGTGCAGAGAAGACAGACATTCAAACTGTTAAAAATGTAAAAATAGCCAAAGTGGGAAATACTTTTTTTTTTCCTTTAAGAAGATGATCTATTGAAAAGAGTTATATGGCTCAGGTTTTTTCTTCTCTCCATATCCCCTCATATTTCTAGAGTCTTATCAGCATAGTCACTTGACCACACTCTTACCACACACACACATCATAGATCTATCCTTTCTTCAACTTGACAACCCTACGAACATGTCTACCCAAATTCCTCAGACACCTAGAAGTGCTGCATTCCTCCCCCGTTCCTTCTAGTTCTCTGTTCACAATCCAAATGAGCTTGGCTCCTTAACTTTTCTCCCTACTGAATACAAAAATAAAAAGCCATAAGTTCCAGAAATTTCTAAGGATTAAGTCAGCTCCTTTGCTTGGGAGATATTGATGACGGGTTCTGTCTGGCATGTGACACTCTGCCACATGATAGGTCTAAGGCACACTGGTGCTCACACCTATGACGTGAAAATCTGGTGACCCGTGGCAAGCAGTAAGCCCTTCCTTGTTGCATTAAGCTAATTTATTCCTCCTGCCTGAAGAGCCACCCTAATTTTTTTTAAAAAAGCCTACAATCTCTCTCAATTATCTTCTTCAGTGTCTGTCATACTCCAATGTTGAGCAGTTGTCCCTTGAAGTTCATCTGTTTTTTGCTTGCTGTAGATCACACTCATTTTCTTTACAGATCTTGAAAAAGGAGATCCATTCATTCCTTTACACTCATTTAACAATGATTCACTGAATGCCAACTGCTGGCCAGCACTGTTGCTTACGCCTCCCCAGCCATGCTGCTACATACAATTCACCAAGATATAGGAAGTCCTTCCCCAGGCACTGAGGACAGAATGAAGTGGACACACAGTCCCAGGCATCCTCGATGGGAGCATCACGATGGCACCAGGAAGAGGATGACTGTGCAGCCTTCAGTGGGTGTGCCTGTGTGTGCCTCTGTGTGCATGCTTCAACCATAAGAAGATGACATTAGCAGATTTCATTTACTGAGTCCTACTTTTTGCGAAATAATATGCAAAGTATTTTAAAAACACGATTTCATCTTCACAGTAAAACTAGTTTTTTTTATGGAAGGTACTATTATTATCCCCATTTTACAGCCGAGACTATCAACACTGAGAGAGCTCACAGAGAGGGACGTGTGCCCGATGAGCTTGGTTTGTTTACTCTCTGCGTCTTTGGTGTCCTTTGCTTGGGTTTTTCTGCAGTGGCTGTGGCAGGCCGGACATGATGGCGGCTTCAGGATTTGGACAAATTTGAGTTTTCATAGCCAGTATTTAAGGCACCATGCCTGCTTCTCATGCAGATGTCCACTCCTGGTAGAGGCCACTGACTGCAAGAAGCAACACCAGGCCCCCATTGCCCATCAGCTGGGAGGAGGACCAGGGAGAGCCGTGGATGAATCGGGACAACTCCACGTGCTGCGCCCACTGACTGCCATGTCTGGGTTAGGCATTAGGGATAGTATGTTATTTGGAAACTTTTACAGCCTATCCCAAAATGTGATGCAAATAAATGTGGGAAGAAAGAGCAGTGCGTTTCTTACCTCCAGAAGGTATTACATTCATACCAGGAATGAGAAGATACTTCCTTCTCCCTTAGATCACAAAGTTCTGCCTGTGGACATAAAGAAAAGGGCATACGTCATCTTCCTAAAAAGATCTACAGAGAAAAATTAAAGAAAATGTGGAGAACAGAGAGAACTCCCTGGTAAATCCATCTGGTTCCAAGGCAGACCCTCAGAGAAAATAAGTAAAACCCAGGGCCAAGCTGGTATGATAGCAAAGAAGACCTCCCATCTCCAAATAGCTGCCAACACCAACACTTTGTGTAGGAATTTTATAAACAGCAAAAGAAAGTGCACCAAGCAGCCCATGTCTCCAAAATGAGAGCCCCCCCCGCCACCTTCTACCCTACTTCATTGAGCGCTGCATCCTATGCCACCTACCACCCAATAACAGTCACTGTTTGCGCATGCAAAATGTGCCAGGCATTTTGTATACAATCTCCCTAATCCATGCCACAATTCTGCAAAGTAAGCGTGGCTATTCTCATGACCAGAGAATAAATTGAATCTTAAAGAGACTAAGTGTCTTACCCCAGGTCCCATGGCTGGCCTGACAGGTTGCAGAGCCTTTGCTCTTTGATGACACCTTGCTGCCTCTAGTGACACCTTCCTTGCTTAGATCTTGTGAGATGAGCAAGAAATATTAAAAATCAGCAAAAACTTGCCATCAGCTGCCAAACAAGGAAAGAGATTCAACTTCAAGCTAAAATATCATGGAAAGATATACAGAATCCTTGGCATCCATCCCCTCATCCCTAAAACAGAAAGAGGGAGGTGATCAAATCCTGAGAAATTTCATTGTAACTCTTGAATTTGGAGAGAGATGGATGAGGAAGTTATCCTTATCTGTTTTCACCTCTGGCTAGGAGGGAGCAGACATGGCTATTAGAGTGAAAGGGGCAAAACAGGAAATGAACTCTTGCATAGGTTGCCCTTCTGCTGGACACCAAGCCCCAAGAATCTACCCTGACTCTGGAGAGATGTCCCCAGGACAGAACGAATCACTGGGGGAGTGAGTCCTGGCATAGGACATTCAACAAAATGGGCACAGCCTGAGGTGACTTCCGCAAACACATCAGATGTTTAAGCAGAAGTGGATGGGCTACAACATACAACCTCTAAGACTTAAGTAAATAAGAAAGACAAACAGCTCTTAGAGAAGGAGGGAAAGGGGCCAAGCCAAAATCACCTACAGGTATCCGAACAAATACAAGATCTGGACAAACCACTTAACATTAAGCATGGGTAAGATGAAAAGAAGGTAATCATGTGTAAACTACAACAATAATTAAAGGGAATGCAAAATTCAGAAGAAAATCACAGCATGTAAGAAATATAATCCAAGGAACAGAATTCAAATGCTTGTGCTTCCACAGTACGGGAGAATTTAGTATGCACTTGAATGAAATTTTTAAGATAGCTTAAAGACCAGAAGATAAAACAATGAAATATCTTGAGATGTTTACAGATTGCAGAGAAAATTTTGAGGTTAAAAACAATACTAGTACAGCACAGATAAATACTTTTCTAACAGTGAGGAAAAAAACAGTTTTAGGTGAAAACCAAATTACTGACTTAGGGAAAAGACTTGAGAGAACCCTAGCAAATGCAGGAGAGAAATATAATGTAAACAAATCAATTAGAATATAATAGACACGGAGGAAAAGACCAATAATTCAATGTGTGGTTCATTTATATAATTGATTTCCTTGAAGTAGAGAACCCAGTAAAGAAGCCAGAAAAAGTATACAGATATATAATAACGGAAAATTTCCCTGAAATGAAAGAACTGAATATATGATTTATTGAAACTTGCAAAAAAACCTGGCATGGTGCTTACAGTGTGGGAAACAACCATGAAAATTAGGCAAAGATTCTGAGGAGTGACTGATGTGCCAGCAGACAATCACTACACCAGGAATTAGAGATGTGGGTGAGCCCAGGGTCCTCCTCAGCTTCCCCCAAACCCCATAAACCACCTTGCTCTGCAGCTTTGTGCAAGGCAGCAAACACCCAGGCCAGAGAAGGTGACACATTTTAGCTGAACCCAGGACTCCGCCTTCACACACATTTGCCTTGGACAATGAGTGGGGATGCAGAGGAAAGAAGGAAAACACCAGTTCTGACTACCAAGAGCATCGCAGTTTAATGGCATTTTATTACTCTTTCAGTTGCAAATGACAGTAAACACAACCCAAATTGGCTTAAGTGAAAGTATGAATTTATTGGCTCTCAGAACTAAAAGCCCGGGGGAGGATTGGATTCAGGCCCAGTTAGTTGGCTCTAGGTGCTCAGACGATGTCTTTCTCTATCTCTCAGCTCCGTTTTCTTCTGCGCAGGCTTCATTCTCAGGCAATATTTTCCCCTCGAGATCCAGGTAAGAAAGTTGCCTGCTGGTAGCCTGAAGCTTTCGCCTTTACAGTTCAAAGCCCAGGAAAAAGATAAAGCACTTACTTCCAATATTCCATCAAAAGGGCTGGGATTGAGTACCCGATTTGGATTGGATCACATGCCCACCATTGAACGAAGCCTTCTGGCTGGGAGGATGAGTTTCTGGAATTAGTCAGGGCTGACTCACAGTCCTGAAGCAGGAGGCTTGCTCTACCCTAGTGTATATATATATATAAGTGAGGGAGAGGTGATCCCATGACAAAATGAAGCATTCGAAGAATGGACACAGATTTTGAGGAAGTAAAATTAATATAGGACCACTACATGGAAGACTAGGAGACACATATACATACAAACACACACACACACAGCACAGACACACTCATGGCTACACGCTCTCATAACGCTTAAAACAGTAACATATAAAGAAGTGCCCATTTGTATGGTACAAAACAACGAACCGAGGCTAAAGAGAGGTGGTGAAAATAGGAACCATCATCCAAATGGAAAGGATTCTAATACATGACATTTCCAGATGCCACCACCACCACTGGCATTGTCACTGTTAAATAGAACAAGTCAAATCTCTTTTGTCACAGGTGTTACAATGGGAACCATAGTAATAGAATAAATGAGAAATAGTTTCTTTCTTTTGAAAGCTCACACTACGAAATGGACAGAACATGGGAGACAAGGTGTAGGGACAACTGGAGAACAAGTTTAAAGACATGGGGCTCAGACGAGAATGGAATAGAATCATAAGGCTCTGATTTATTCACTCTGCAGGTATGTTATGAGCTTCAGAGTGCCAGGCAGCACTCAAGGTCCTGGAGATACAGTCCCTTATCTTAGCGAGTTAGAGGGTAACTTGTCCAAAACCACATTTTACAGCAGAGGAAGCCAAAGCTCAGAGACAATAAGTGACAACCAAGATGACAAGCTAATTCTTGGCAGAACTATATCCAGAATGACTATCTTTTGCATGCCTATATCCTAAGTTGTGAAAAGAGGATGAATTTAAGAGTCAAGAGACCTGGGTTCTGGTCCTGGCTTCCTCACATCTGGCTGTAAGGAGCCCACCCTCCACCGTCTTCCCTAGATCACGTGCCTCCTGGTCACCTCATAGGAGTAAATCAGGTGAGTTGTGCTGCCTCTGCTGACATCTGCTTTGTGAGTTTAAGAGTATTTCACGGAGATGTTTCCTTCGACAGGTTTATGGCTGGTCTTGGCTCAGTGCCTGAAAACACTCATCATGTGATGAAACAAGAATGCCACCCTACCGCCTAGCAATAAACTGCACTGGCATTCCCACTCCCACCCAATACCACCCACCCACATGATCCCCCTCCTCTCTAGTCCATACTCTCCCCACACCCCCAAATAGCCAAACCATCCCATCAGGAAGTGTCATCCACCAGGATTCACTGCTGCCCATCAGAAGAGGGTCCAGCACCTGTCTGTGGCTTGCAAATACTTCTCTGTGTTAAAAGCTTGAGTTTGGAAATGAACAAGAGCCATGCCCAAAGGAAACCAGGGCTCATGCAAGAAAACCTACAAAGCAGCCATCAGGATCCTAAGAGATCCTAGAACAATGAAATCACAGTCCTTGCCTGAAAAGACATAAGACAGACTTGAAAGAGGCTTTCTCTCTGGGTCCCAGCCCACGTGATTCATCCTGGGCTTTCCCTACTTGGGGGAGAATGGGGTTGGATTTCCCTTGAGACATGGCAAGTCAGCTCTGGTTTTTATGGTACAGGTGAAAAGGATGCCACTCTGCCAAATTCTAAACATAACCCTGGAGCGATACCGAGGAGGAAATGAAGGGTTCAGTGAAGGCTTTTTGTTTTTTTCCCTAGCATCTCCAGAAAAGTCACATCAACCAGTTCCCACTATTCGTCTTATGCAGGATACTGGCCCTGGTATTTTATACCAAGGACACCTCCAAGGAATGAGAGAAATATGATTTGTGAGCAAGCAGAAAATGATGAAGATAAAGCGCATCAGTCCAGGGAGAAAAAACTAAAAACAATATCTTGTGGAAGTCCATGAAAGATAAATGGGTGACAGAAGCTGTGAGAGTGAAGAAGCTGAGTTCACTGAAAGTGACCAATACCATTCTGAACTAAAACCACATTCTTTCCTCAAATAAGCAAGTGGAGGCCAGACCCTTCGTGATCCATCCTTTAAAAAGCTGACGTAATGACAGAGTGGCCGGCAAAGGACTCTGAATTGGGAATTGAGAGAGGAGGCGCAACAACCAGCTCCCTCAACCCCTTTATTTTCTATGGGACATCGGGCAACTGACTTTACCACTCAGTGTGGAACTTGGGAATAATAATACAACTTCACATGATTACTGAGTGAAGCAAATAAAATGAGAGACCTGAGAGCATGCTTTGTCATGTGTAAGCCACTAACCCAAGTTTGGGGCACTGTTATTTCCTGCCCACTTCCCATCATTTGAGCCTGTTGCTATAACTATGTATTGTTATCTATCTTCCATACTAGATCGTAAGCTCTTAGAAGGAGGGAGTTCTTTTATTTACATTTGTGTAAATGGTGCACCTAATTGGTCCCCAATAAAAGTTTTCCAATGAATGAGTGGAGAACGAATGGGCAGTCCCGGATTCCTTTCCTCCACCTACTTCTCCCAGGACCTGGGAGCACCACTTCACAGTCTGAACTGGCTATCAGGGTCAGCCTCAAGGCACCAGTAAGGCAGCCTATGTGCCATGCTAGGCTAGAGTCCAGCAGAATGGCTTTGCTCTAACCACCCATCTGCTCTGCAACTCCAGCCAGCACTAAACTTAGCTGCAGTGACTCATGAACACAGGGCTACCCCAGGCCTCACCAGTCGTCCCAACAAGCCTCCCTCCTTGTCCCCATCATGCCAGAGGAAATGTGGCCTGGCCGGCCTTTGCCAAGCTTACAGGAACCATCCCTGGGATGCAGGGGTGTCAGGCAGGCAGGGGGTAGACTCTCTCCTCTCCCAATGAATGGTGCCAAAAGCTGAGGTTGTCTAGAAAGTCATTAAACAGATGCTCAGTGGCTCCCCGGGGGAATCATTCCTTCTGGGAAGGGGCAGTGCTGATTCAGTCATCATGAGTCAAGGACAGGGAACAGTGTCTGGTTCGTGGTGGAGATACTAATACGTCCTCTCTGTTTGTTTGTTCAGTGCTTCAGCTCTGCATTTAGTGCATCTTTGGGGACTCCTAAGCACCCGCAGGGTCTGAGAGTAAATTCGCAAATAAAGAGAGGCTGATTCCTTGGGTTGGCATCCAGAGACATTTGACCACATTTATTCTGGGTTGATTTGTGATTAAATGAATTGAACATCTCGACGTACATCTGATGAGCCCCACAGGCCTGGGTATGAGCAGTTAGGGGCTGCATTCTTGGCAGAGAATTTTTAAATAATTTTAAAATATTAAAATGTTTTAAAAAACAATAATAAAATAGATTAAAATTGGTCTGCTCTTTATTATCACTGGGAGCGAAACATTCTTAAAAGATCAGTGAAAAAATAATGCTCCACACTGGGTTGGATGACTTCTGCTGCTACCCACCCCACCTTGGTATGCCACCGAGCCACACTTTTCATTAATTCTTCTTTCATTAATGCATTCAGCCAGCTAGTTATTAATACAACAAACATTTTTGGAGTATCTGTCATGTGCTAGATACTGAGGAAACAGAACACAGGCCTGTTTCTCAGTGAACGCACACACTACAGGAAAAACCAAGGCCATCAACAATTCCAACAGGAAGGGTGAGTGTCCCAAGTGGACCCTCATGGGCCCAGATTGGGCACATGTATGTGTGGGGGTGTATCACCCTTTAATTAAATATTTAACTACCTGATTTCATCAGTTCTGAGATATATATTTATTCACACTTTAACCTATCTGAAATGGGCATGCATCTTATGCTCTATGGTATCTTGCAACTATAATTGGCAGTGGTTTTCTTTCTTAGTGGTACATAGAGTTACAATGCATCTTAATATATTTTGGCATCTCAGATCAGATGTAGCTTGGTAACAGAGCCCAAGCCCCCTGTTTGTCTGTCTGCAGGAATCCAGGTTTTGCCAGGTCTTCTCACTGAGGGTTTCTGGAGCAACATGGGTGTCACAAGTCCAGCATGTCTGTTCCAATTGTCACCTCAGCCAAGGTGCCTTCTGGTCGTCCATCTGTAGCTCGTGACCGTGAGATCACTTTACCAGGCCACTACCCTTCTTGTTCCCTGCATTGCCCTTGATTCCCCATATCAGAGCTGACCCTGGGCTGTGGTGTCCACTAGACTTGCCTGGAGGGTGAAGGAGAGCACAAGGGGATTAAAGACTAGGAAAAGGAAAAACCCAAAACCAGTCATACAGCTGCTACATCATGTTAGCTGTGCCCCTCCCCAGGGGTCCTTTCCCAGGCTGTGGCCCCCACACGTGGTGCACCCTATCCCCTTCCTCAACTCCCTAGTCCTAGACCTAATCCCGTCCCCCGTGATGTGACCAGTGGAAGCAAAAGCTGAAAACAATATAATCATTTCTGCCTCTGAGGATAACTTTATGCTCAACAGTTCAGTTCCTCACTGTCACCTCACCAACTTTTCATTTTAGAGTAGGATCCAAACTTCAACTCTTTTTTTTAAATAACCAAAGATGCATTCGAGTTTTTCTCAAACAAAAAGATAATCTTCCAAGACATCCCCAAACCCCTGTCCTAGGAATCCTGCCATGGCCCTGAGAACTGTGGCCCTTCACCTGTTTTGTGTCACAGATCCCTTTAGCAGTCTGTTGAAATCTATAGACTCAGAAAATATTTTTAAATGCATAAAGTAAAATGCATGAGATTAAAAAGGATTACACTTTTATTGAGGTACAGTTATCAAAATGATAGAAATCACCTTTGCTGTACAGTAATAGATGTACCTTTTGTAACATATTAACATCATCTACAGAACTAATAATTACTGCAACTTTGAAGTAGTAAAGAACTTAAGCCATGTTCCTAGGTATCTGCAAGAACTGTAATATATATAAAAATACCGATAGCATGTCACAATCACTGCTAATTCTGTGACGGCTTTTTGCCTATTTCATAATCAAAGGGAATGCTAAATTTCAATTAGAGTTTAGTGAAAAGAAATATGTCATTTATACCCATCCAAGTTTGTGGATCCCATGAATTATATGAGAGAAGGTTATGAACTCTGACCCTAGAGCAGCCGGCACAAGCTATTGGCAGCTTTTAGGATGCCGTGTCTTAGAGGAAAGTGCTACAAGTGCAATGACAGAGATAGGCATAGGACGCAAGCATTTTGCTAGCCCCCATTTGTCCCTCCAGACCCACTGTCTGCCATTCTGTGTCTTGCATCACCCAGCCCCCTTTGCCACCTAGCTTCCTCTTGATTTAGGGCAATCGGAGGCCTCTGCAGAGATGATGATTGGGAGAGAAAAGTTGGAGCATTCCTTCTGCAATAGGTGAATCTCCATAGGGTCAGGCAGAGCTTCCTGCAGAGTTCCAATTTCCACTGGACTCTGGTGGCACCATCCACCAGAGAGAACCAGTAGAATTGGAGTCAGAAGACTGAGGTGGAGTTCCATCTCAGAAACCTAGTAGCTATGTGAACTGAGTAGGAAGCCTCAGATTCCTCATCTATAACATGGATATAACAACTTCTGTCCCACCTACTTGCTGTGGGGATCAGTTTAGACTGTATAAGTTCTGCACAAACACAAATGTTATTTTAAGGAAATTTGGGGAATGCAAGTAGCAAAAGCAGAGGACAATGTTAGCCTTTGTGCATAGAGGAGCCAGGAAAGGCCCAGAGAGAGAACAGCAAGCAGCCTTTCTACCTCCCTTCTGTCTTGGGCAATCAAGAAATTGAATACAATAACAAATTACGGCACCTGCAGCAAGCAGCCTGCTCCTGCGGAAGGCGCTTAACTGGCTATTGGAGAACCAGGGGAAAGAGCCCTGACCCCACCACCACTGAGAGCCAGGCCTGCCATCTTCAGGAAGAAGTAATGCTGAAGTCTTTAGCCGGAGGCGAAGGTGAACAGGTGTGGCGAGGAAAGGCCCTACCAGTAAATCAGGTCAGACATTGAGACCTCTGAGCAGTGAAGAGAGGTGACAACAGTGGTGGGGGCAGAAAGGTGACTTATCTTGGTCCAAATGCAGTACCAGGTGCCCAGGCACCAAGCAGAATGAAGCCTGAGCTGCTGAAATAACTTCTTAGGTGAATTCTTTGGAGCCAATACTTCCTCAGTACCACCCATTCTATAGTACAGATTAATCTTCCCCGTAAACCTTTTCCACATGCGACTGAACTGCTGTGCCCCCTTATCTTTCACAAGAGGTTTCTAATCCAATCGTTATTCATTTCACAGAAGAAGAAACAGAGATCCTGACAGGAAAATGTTATGTCCAGGTACTCTGACTGACCAGTGCAAATGCAGTCCAGAACTTTAGTCTAAGATTCAAAATCCTTCAACAACTACTTCCTTCTTACCCATCCAACATAAACTCTATATTTCAGCCTGGCTCTGCTCCTTACTGTCCCACACACAACACAATGCTGTCATCCTATGGGTCTTCTATTTTTGCTCCTCTCACAGGGTTACAAGTTGAGTGAAAGTGCATCTCCCTGAGCAGACATATTTATGATGGGAACAGAAGAAGCAGTAACAATCACCACCCCTGGATATTTTCAGCCCAGCTCCTCAGTGCCATGGGAATATCTTGCCATGTTGTATTGCAATGGTCTGCCACTGGGGATAAACAGTATCTACAGGGGATGGGGTTGGGAGTTCCCAGAATGACTTCAGGGAAGAAAATACCAAAAGAAGGGAGAAAAAAAGCTGACCCAAGACCATAATAAGTAACTTGGTAATAACCAACAACAGGTGTAGAGACAAACACACCCATTCTGAGTCAGAAAAAAAAAAGGTATGTGGTACCCAGATTTAATGACAATGGTATGTTTCAGCATGATGGGGTTGAGGTTTTTTTACGTTCTTAATGTTCCCCACATGTTACACACTCACAGAGTTAACTAAGCCAAGAATAGCTGTGGCTCAGGGTTGGCCTCTGAAAATGAATGTGGGACTGCCAATCCATAGTAAGCATGCAATGACTGTCTATGAGTTTATTGGCTGCAGCAGCAGCAGAACTATCACCATCCCAGGGTCATGGGGCCCCTTGATTGGCACTAGGGGTTCACTAGAGTACATGTAATATAGGGATGAACTTGGAATCTAGAGGAGAAGCCAACTGGAAGAGTGGAATCCTGGGTCCCATCTCCCCCAGAAAGAAGTGACCATTAAACCCCACGGAGCCCTGTGGCCATGTCTCTTTCTGTGACTCTTGATTGTACATATTCCTCGTCCACATTTCCCCTCTTTGGCGTGCACCTGCAGTCCTTGAGCGGTGACACTCGTTGTAGGTGTCTTTGAATACCTGGTGCTTTGCACCATGCCCTCTGTAATAGGAACTTTAAATAGTGTTGTTTAAATGAATGAGACTAAACCTCAGTAACTCCCTGACCTGGTAAGAAGGCTATATGACTATTGCCTCTCCTACCTCAACTTTCTAATGGTCATCGGAATAAATTTCCTATTTATGGTCTCATTATAGGGAAAATGTGTGTAAAGAAAAACTGAAATCAGTCTGTTCTTATTTGTTCAAAGCTCATATTAAAAGTTATAAGTGGAAGGAAGTGCCCACGGATATACTGCCTTAAAGCTATGAGATTATTGGTGAGTTTTAGGTTTACAATTTGCCTCTTCCTCTGTTAATAATAAAACAATGGCATGTTTTCCATTAGGGTAACTTCTCACATTGCACATGTGACCAGACAGTCAAGTAAGCTGGGTATTCATTTAGGTTAAAAACTCTTAATTTTTTCAGATGTACAGAAAGATCACATAAACAGATTTTTTGCTTTTTCCCATAAAATAAGAAGCAATATTCAGAAAGATGCCGCTGAGTACTATTAAGACCTTTTTTAATCATCAAAGAAACATTTAACTATTTTAGAACAATTTTTTTAAATTTTAGAGCAATTTTTAATTAAGTACTTTTATTGGCTTTTATGGTCCCTTAACTAAATCATCTAATGGAGATGATTTGTGAGAAATGCAAATTCTTATATTTCTGTATTGTATTTCCCAAACCTTTTGAATCAGAAAATCTGGGGGTGAGACCTAGGAGACCTAGGCCTGACACGTGATAATTGTTCAAGAAATGATTATTGAAGCAAACAATTGGGATAAATGGCAAGGTGTAAACCTATGGATCAGTGATTCTCAAATTTTAGTCTGCATCAGAATCACCTGGAGGTGTCATAGGTCTCACCCCCAGATTTTCTGATTCAAAAGGTTTGGGAAATACAAGAAATACAGAAATATAAGAATTTGCATTTCTCACAAATTTTCAGGTGATGCTGAGGCTGTTGGTCTGGAGATCACACTTGGAGAACTGCTGTTATTAATTCTTCTTTCCCATATGAAATTCTCTCTGCCTTTGGCTTCTGTGGTAGAAACTCCAGCTGTTTGTCTATTCAATATCCATTTCCCCTCTTGCTTACTAACAGAACTGGGTTTTATTCTGGACAGCAATGTGCCAATAAAAAAACAATATTTTCCAGTCTCCTTAAAAGTAGCACTAAAAGGTGACATAAGGGTGGGCCACATTGGCTCAGAGGTCAGAGTTCTCGCCTGTCATGCCAGAGACCCAGGTTTGATTCTCAGTGCCTGCCCATGCAAAAAGTAAATAAATAAATAAATAAATAAATAAATAAATGTGACATAAGCTCTTTTGCTTTATTGCCATTCCTTCACTTTTTATAATATGGACACAATAGTTGGAGCTTCAGCAGCCATATTAGTCCATAAGGCAAACGTTTAAAAGGAAGCCATATACAAAAAGCCATAGAGCAAAAGCACAGAATGAGCCAGGAGCCTTGAAGACAACACAGAATGGCCATGCCAGCCCATGGACTGCTTAGCTCAGATTTCTTCTATGTGAAAGAAAAGCAAATTCCTGAATTTTTAAACCACTATTATTATTATTATTTATTTATTTATTTATTTATTTTTACATGGGCAGGCGCCGGGAATCGAACCTGGGTCCTCTGGCATGGCAGGCAAGCATTCTTGCCTGCTGAGCCACTGTGGCCCACCCTAAACCACTATTATTTTGTTCGTCCATTTTATACAGATAATCAAATCTAATTCCGCTTCCAATGTGTTGTAATGTTCTTTTTGTCCTCCAGCTTCTCAAATTACACCTCGTGGTTACCCTCCTTTCTCTTCTTCTTCTCTTCTTCTGCGTCTTCTCCTTCTTCTCTCCTTTTTTCTTCTGACTTTTAGATCTCACAACTCCCCCAACGATTGGACTCCATTCTTCTTCACTTCTTTCTCTAGACTTGTTCTTGACAATCGCAGCCAGCTTGGTTGCTCTAATGATGACCTCTATTCTGAGGATGCCCAATTCTGACTCTACAATCCTCCTTTTGCAGAAAAAAAATCTGCTACTATCGCCACCTAGATATGTACCCAATGGACAGGCACATCCAATGTCTCCAAAACTGAATTATGATCTTCCCTCCCAAATCACCTTTTTTCCCTGTTTCTTTTAATGAATCACCTTAATTTCTCCTTCACAATCTGGAAATCTCCAAGTCATCTTGAATTTCACTTTCTCCCTAGGCTTGAGAAATGCTCAATGATAAATCCTGTCAATTCAGTATCTGTATTGATACACCCAGCAAAACTCTTCTCTCCATCCCAACTGTTATTGTTCAGTACAAGTTTCATTGTCTTTCTTCTGAACAATCACAGTAGCCTCATAACTGTACTCCCTGCCTTGATTCTACCATTTGACATGTGTCTGTGAGTGTGGATGAGCTACCACTCAGCTCATATTCCACGCCTACACAGCCACCGTAATCTACCAGATATGGTCCAGACATCTTTCCAAATGTAATTTCCACTCCTTCCCCTAAAACACTTTATCAAAACCCAATCTATATGATGTATGGTCTTCAGTATCTGATCTATAATTCCCTGTTCCTATATTTTTGTTCATGCAGGTTCATTTTCAATACTCCCTGTAGTTGCGCAGTCTTTCATGCCTTATTCCTACCTATTCTTCTTTTTTTTTTTTAATTTGCATATGGGCAGGAGGCACCAGGGATCGAACTCCAGACCTCCAGCACGGCAGGTCGGAGCTCTGCCTGCTGAGCCACAGCAGCCGCCCTCCTACCTATTCTTTGGGTACAGTAAAAATGTTATTTCTTCCACAAAGCCTTCCGTGGTCTCTTGAACTAAAGTTCTCTCTCCATCCTTCCAATGCTTTTTCAATTTTCCCCGTATATCTTGAGGCATTTACTTTTCCCTTTGCATTGTAATAGTCGGGATACATACTTTATTTTGCTAATTAGCTTGTCTTATTCATCTTATGTTACCTTCAGAATGCCGAGCGTGATATGTGCTGAGTAAATATATGTTAAGTGTATAAACAGTATTTTTTGTTGTTGAGTAAATGACTAAATACATACAATGTGTTAAATGTTTGAATATCACTCAGAGTCTATTCTCTCTTCACCATGGTTACCATTTTATCCACACCTCCCTTCCAGCCTCCATTATTTTGGACAAAGTTGGCAAAAAAAAAAAAAAAGTGAGGAAAAGAAAACAAGGAAGCTAAGGTCTAGACCAATATGCTCCCTTCTTGAAAAGTAAGTGAAATCAGGAAGAAAAGATTACATTAAGTTGGGATTGGAAGGGAGAAAAAGGATTGTGACATTTTCTGTTTCCGGGAAACATATTTTTGCTCCTTTAAAGATATGCAAGATCTTTTTGAATGGAGGCCTGCATCCAGTCCTGCCACAGAGCCACACAAATTTTGCACTTTCTCCTTTGTTACCAAGTTGTCCTTCATTGAAATAATATGTCCTGCTGAAATGATCGATGCCTTTCAAAGACCGCTCCCCCAAATCCGCAGGGGTTTTTGAGAGCAAAGTCCCTCTCCGTTTCACTGCCACACTGAGGGGAGAAGGTAAGTGATAGAACTCAAACATTGATGCAGATGGTGAGAGGATTTGTTAACATGATGCAGGCACAGAGGGGAGTGTTGCCCCTCCCACTTGGATGTCAGGACAGGTACTTCAGGTGCCTGGAAAGATGGGCTTGATCCTCCCATGGGGACAGACTCAGCCAGGCATTGGAAAAAAGCAGAATGCTTGGAGTCTGGATTCTCAGGCATTTACAGGGCTCCACAACATGCTAATTATTTTACTAGACTGTTAATAAAACAACAACAACAACAAAAACCCTTGGTTCTCAGTGTACTTATCCGAATATACCCTAATTAGAGGACCCCTGTTTTCTGTCCCACAGGGTGTGACTCTAATTAAGGGGAGTTTTATTTACCTTTTTCCAGCCAGCTCACAGTCTGAGGGCAAACACTTCTTGCCACCTAGTAATCCATAAAGAGGGTGTGACTTTTACCTCTGACTGTAAGAGATGGGAGCGGGGAATATTCTTTGTTCTACTCTGAAAACACTCTCTCCTCCCTTCCTCTTACAGAATGCTCTCTGGATCCCAGGAAGCAGCTCCTACTGGAAGGACCTGTTCATGGTCATCCAGCATCAGGGGAGGTGGGGGTGAGGGGAGTGGTTTCACTGCCCAGATACTTGTGGAATCCCAAGAACATGTGTGTCTCCTCTTTCACTCTTTTCTTCTGACTTAAGACAACTCTCTTCCTTAAAGCCCTTCTTCCTTTGGAGTCTTCTCCCTCCCCTGGCTGAGTAATGAAATCCCCCTTTCTTCAGCCTTCTTATGCCTGAGACACCTACTTAATGCCAAGGAGATGACTTTTTTCTGCTGTCCTATCTCTATTGCTTCAGTAAAAAGGAGGAGCATACTCTAGTTTCTGCATTGGCTGATTCCAAGTGGTGAGAAAGGAGATAAGGAGGAGGCTCCTGTCCACACCTGGTAGAGGAAGAAGCAAAATGAGGGCAGAAGGGGCTTCCCTCTGGACTGTGTCTGTACCCCCCGCCCCAAGGAATCTGAAATTAAATACGTTATGTCATTGTTAAGGATTAATGATATTCCGAAGACCCTTGTCTAGTCCTCGTGAGGAATTTGTTTCTCTCTTGCTCTAATTTTTATTTCATGCAAGATAATAATCATTCCCTTAGCATGCTAAAGGAGCATTTGCCCCTTCCCTGTCCTGGGCTTTATTACACAGTTTCATCACATTCGCTGACAAGGAATAGTGCACTGCCCAAATCAATTCTCCTCAATCCCAAACTCATAATGGGGGAGGGGTCTCTTCAGTCATTCACATATGAAAGGAGGCTCTCTGGTGATGGATTTTAAACCTGTGAAGTCACAATGCCTTGTAAAGAGTTCCCCCCCAGCTGAAGGCAGCCCACCTGGAGTGTCCTTTGAGAAGTACTGAGGGACTAGTTTTCTCTACCATCCAATGGGAATAGCTGATGTGGAGCCCCTGGGTCCCAAGGGAGATGGAGTAGTGTGTGAAAGTTCCACCACTGCTCCCAGTTTCAATGAGTATGTATTTTCCTACTTAATGTAGTAGTCCTGGATCTGCCACTAATTAGCCATGTGACTTGGGCCAAATCTCTTAACCTCTTTGAGCCCCGATTTCCTCCAAGATTAAGTCAAGTTGCTTATATTCCCTCCAATATATATCAAGAGTCAAACCCAGACCCAACTCTAAGATTTTGTCATAAACAAGGTTTCTCAACCTCACCATTATTGACATTTGGGGTTAAACAATTCTTTGTTGTGTAGGGAAGTCCTATTCATTGTAGCAGGTAATGAATTGATTTGTAACTATTGAAATGTCTCTGGACATTGCCAAATGTCCCCTGGGGACCACATCACCTCTCAGTTGAGAACCACTGTCCTAGGATATCAAAAAAAAGAAAGGAGGCTGTATTGGACTGAGGTTTGCAGCAGCTTGTTTATAACAGCAAAAAATATGAAAATAATTTGTGCCAACAGTAGGTAAAGGGTTAAAAAAATCATGCTGTATTAATGTGCTGGCATATTATATGGCCATTAAAGATAAAAATATGTATTTATATATAAATAAAATTTATATGGAAAATTATCTTAAATATCAAAGCAGATCACACATAATTAGTACGTAATGCAGCTAGCTGTCTGAAAATATTCTAAGTTACAAAATCTGAGGATTGGAAAGTATCTTGAAAGTCACTTGGCCAAATGATGCACTTTTCTGATGCTCAGATCCCTCAGGGGACATACTTTTTAAGGGATCCTGTAGCCACTGCTTGAATTCTCTATTGATAGCCAACTCACTTCATCTCAAAAGACACAGAATGTTTTTCATGTACATCAGTATCCTTACATATGCATAATTATTAGACACCCTGGAGAAATATCAATAGTTGAGGAGGTTGAGGGAGTGAGACTGAAGACTTTGTTTCTCGAGCTATACATACTTTCAATTAAAAATTAAAAGCCACTTTATCTTACCTCACAGGACTATAAAATATATGTGAAAAAAGCTTTGTAAATTTTGAACTACCAAGCAAATACAAGGAATCTCACTGAGGATGTTATCTGTTTGGTGTGCATTACCTGATAATCTTAGATTTAAGTCTATGCTTGGAGCATTAGCAAAAGAGATTCATCAAAAATATATTTTTTGGAAGAAGAAACTATTTGCTGTTTTTAAAATAACAACAAGTAATATTTGTTACTTTTAGAAAGTTGTCATGGGACCTCCCTGCTGAGCCCTGGGGACTGTAGCACTGGTTTCACACTGAAGACAAGATCTGCGTCCCATGGATGGGGGGAGCAGGTGCCCGCAGCTCTGGGACAACTCGGGCCAAGTCCACATTTTGGAGGAATGAGGATAATTTTAAATGTGGCTGCTGATGACTCTGGAAACAATAAGAAAGAGGGACAAAGTTCTTGAGAAGGTGGGATGCCCCAGGGAGGATACCTGTAGGACAACCAAGGGTCTTACAGTTCCCACCTCCCTGTGACCTGATGCTGACCTGCAAGATGGCCCTGGCTGGCATGGAATGAAGACTTCTACAAGCTGGTCAGTGGGCTCACAGCTCCAAGGGGCTCAGTGGCACTAAGCCAGTTTTGCTATCTATTCTGAACCATCATCATGGATACCATCTGCATGTAACTCATCCTAGAAGCTCAGGAAGAAGACCAAGGAGGACTTTGAGACCAACATCCTCTTCCTGGTGCTCATGGAAATTGCCCTATCCCAGCACACAGTCAACATCAAGTGAGGGTGTAGACCCCTGGAAAGACAGAGTGGGCAGGTTACCCAAGCACAGGATGCCTGTGAAAACTTTGCATGGTCACCAACATTTTCTGCTCAATCCAATTTGCTGAGTCTGGACTAGATTTGAGATAGCCATTCCCTCCTGGTCCCAGGAGGATTTTCAAAACTCTCCCGTCACCCTCTGGCCCAAACACCTCTGCACATTATTCCACATCCAACACAGTCCTCCCCACCGTGAAGTTCCTCAGTCTATTTTCCATCCCTCATGCTGTGTAAATGTAGAAAACAATGGACAGTGGTCTCTATTCAATGATACTTAAAGGCTTAAACTTTGCCAGCTTTCAAAACAACATAGGCCTGTGATCACATTAAAGACTTCCATATAACAATACCCAAGTAAAATTAAAAGATAATAAGGAATATGTAAAAGGTAGGAAGACAAAATTGTATCTGCAATTCTAGGATGAAAGCTTGGCAATAAATAAGCAATAAATTTAGTTCTGAGCTTATTGTCAGTTAAGGCAAAAAGGGAAACACCTAAGGACATATACCTTGTCTAATCCAACAACAAGTAAAAATTCAACTGGAGAGAGGAGAAAAAATTTATCATGGAAAAAATTGAAATGTTTGTGGATTTTCTTTTATCATTATTATTGCTATTGTTATTATTAATACACAGCTGGGAACACCATACATTTTTCAGTATTTAGAGTTTCAGAGAACCTTCAGCCAGTCAGTGGGATATGATGTGATGATCAAAGGCTGTCTGTTTTTATGAACAAATCAATCAATCTCCCATCACACAAAAACCAATAAGTCCCTTTTTCTTTCCTTTTATTCTTATTTGCTTTCCTTTTATTTATCTATCTCTGCCTTCTTCCAGTTCTCATTCTCCTCCCCATTTCCCTTTCCTTCTCCTCTACTACCTCCTCTTCTCCTTCTCTGCTCTATTTTCTCTCCCACTCCTCCCCCACTTCCCAGCAAACATCTGTCAGAACTCTGTGTCCCAGCACAGAAAAGCATCTCCTCAAAGTTATGAGGGTAGCACCTGCTTGACACCTCACTTGGAACCTGCCAGGCCCCTGACACGCTCCACAAACCTCTCTCCTGACACACAAAACACTTTCCTGCTCCCCAGGCCCACTTGGTGACTGCTGCCCAGGGCTTTCTGGACACCCCTTGCCCATGGCCATAGGGGAGGACAGCACTGGAGCCGGGAGGCACAGGGTCTACGTGGGTCAGTTATATGCAAGGCATCAGCCTTTCTTGAGGAGAGGCTGTGAGCCCTGATGTGGTCAGCCTGGAGAAGCCCTGGGTTTCAGCAGCTCAACGGCCACAAACCATGGCCCCTGCCAGCCAACAACATCTGAGTGTGGGAAAGAGGTGCCTCTTTAGCACTCCTAAAGCCAGTAATCAAAGTTTACTTGTTGGCCAAGATGTTTAAAACCATCCTGCTCACAGACATATGACTGTATCTATCTGCTAAGGGTCTGGAGAGACCCATACACAGGGGCATAGGGAAAAGGGGGTGTCAGATGCTGGTGGTAAGAAATCGGTCCAAGACGAGTATAACATGTGGATTAAAAATAAATAAATAATTGGGGGAACAAATGTTAAAATAAATTTAGTAGATTGAAATGCTAGTGATCAGTGAAGGGAAAGGGGAAGGGGTATGTTATGTGTGAATTTTTTTCTGTTTTCTTTCTATTTCTTTTTCTGAATTGATGCAAATGTTCTAAGAAAGGATCATGATGATGAATATACAACCATGTGATGATATTGTGAATTATTGATTATATATATAGAATGGAATGATCATATGGTAAGAATGTTTGTGTTTGTATGTTGGTATCTTTAATAAATAAAATATATTTAAAAGAAAGAAAGAAAGAAAGAAATTGGTCCAGACAGCTAGGAGTGACTACTCCTATTTCAGATGTTTTGTAACCAAGAGCTGTTTCAGATGTAAAAGAAATAGCTTTCTCTCTCCCTCACCCCACAACCAGCTAGAAAGTGATCTAATTTCTTAAGCTTAGTTAACTGTGGATCCACATGGCAAATATTCAGGTTTTGAGGCCTCTTTTCCTATCTAAATACTGGAGATGCACCATCCCTTTCTTTTCTTTCCTTTCCCTGGCCGTTGTTAGAAGAAAATGAGATCATGAATGGTGAAGAATGGGAAAATGCTGGTGTCATGTAGTGTATTAACTGTGTGAATAAAAGTAGAAGGATCATGTCTCAGAATCTCTATTCCCATACCTTTTGGGCCAACTAAAACATGGTATATGGGTGGGAATTTCAGTCTCATTAAAATGCCCCAACATGTTGTCACAAAAATCTTTTGGAGATTGACCTGGATTTGAATCTCAACTCTACCACACATCGACTAATATTCTTCGGTCTTTTAACATGCCAATTCCTCATCTGAAAAAAGGGGAGCCTGAAACCTCTGTTTTCCTAGGGGTCGTGAAGAGCAAATGGGATTAAGGTCTGAAGGTCTGGTATATAGTAGGTATGGAAGAACGTCTAGATTTCTTCATCCTCCCTCTCAACTTCCTCTTCTTTTCTCCCTGCTCAGAAAGCTATGGCGGCTCCTTGGAAATCCATAAAACCAAGTCCAAACTTGCCTGTGAATGTTTAAGACTCTTCCCATTTTGCCCACCTCCCACCCACCTTCCTTTCTGGCCGCATTTCACTCAATGCCTCCCTAAAAAACCTCTGCGT